>JAAGEH010000357.1:1225644-1308607 GCA_011751065.1 Lasiurus cinereus
AAATCACCACGGAGAAAGAAGTAGTTTGACAAATCCTCTGAAAACACCAAAGCCTAAATCAGCATTATCCAATAAAAACATAATGCCAATTCATATGCAATTGCGATTTCATTAGCGGTCATCCTTTAAAAAGTCAAAAGAAACACATACATAATTTTATACTACATTTTATGTAACCTAATCTATCCAAAATATCATCAACTCAAGAAATAATTCGTATACAAATTACCGATGAGGTATTTTATCTTCTTTTTTATTTGTTAAATCTTTGAAATCAAGGGTGTATTTCCCACTTACAATGTGCCTCGATTGGGACTAGCCATATTTTCCACACGCTGGCCTCTGAGTGGCCGCCATCTTAGCAACTAATCTCAAAAGGCTGTAGTTATTTTTGTTTTAATATTTTTTTTATTATTGATCATATTATAGATATCTTCTATTTTCCCCCATTTACCACTTCCTCCCAGGTCTTACCTCCCCCCAGGTCTTCACTACCTTATTGCCTGTATCCAGGGTCTTTGCATATCTATAATAATAAAACATAATATGCTAATTAGACTGTATGTCCTTCCAGATGACCTTCTGTGGTAGGTGGGGGCTGAGACAGAGATGGCTGCAGGGAAGGCAGGGTGCTGAGCCCCTTGCATGAATTTAGTGCACCGGGCCTCTAGTAAGCATGTAAGTTCTTTAGTTTATCACTTCTCTGCCTTCCACAAGGCTGTAGTTCTTTAGAACCATGGTGTTCATATGTGTACTGTAAGCTAGAGAGCTGTAACCATGACATAAAGGCTACTGGCTATACCTTAGGGGCACAGAGGGTGGTGAGGATGGTACCCTTGAACAGCAGAAGATGCACAACCCCACACAGTGGACCACAAGTGAACTGATACTTTGCTTTCCTCTGTTGCATGAAAAGAAAGTTGACCCCCTTATTCTTAGGCAGTTGGTATAAGGGAAGAAGAGGAAGTCGGGAAAGCATTTGCTTTTACGGCTAACAAAATCATATGAGACTTCAGCCAAGGATCTGAAAAACAAAACACATGCAATGCCCCTTGTTCTGGAAGCCTGCTACATGGGTCAACTCTGCAGAAATCGTTTCATCGTGCATAAATGTTTCCCTCCCAATAAGCTGGGAGTGCCTTGCAGGGAGGGATTAGGATTTACTTTCTTTGATAGTTCCGGAACCATGTGTAGCAACGCCATTGTGATAAGCTGGCTAAGGGCGGTCCCTTCCAGTTTTTTCCCAGCACCCACAGGTGGACTCTGCACGGAGATGTATGTGTTAAAAAATCAAAGCAGGGCTGGCCAGGGAGACCTGAGTTCCCTCACCCTCAGCTTCTTCCTTACAAACTTTACAGAATCAGAGGCTTAAGTCTCAAGTAGGACTCTGGAGGTGTTACTATCTCTACCCACCTTACAAAGTCAGTAGAGAGAAAAAATATAAGTAAAATGATAGGAATGAAAACTGCTACATTTGCATAATGTTTTAGATCAGACAGAAGGCTTTTGTATGTGCAGCTCATTGAAATCTCCACATTTCACAGCTGTACAAAGAGTGAAACACTTGGTTCAGTCAAGAGATGAAGCCGTGCAGTTGAAAATGGAACCGAAGAGGTCTGACTCCAAATCCACCTCTCAATCCTCCCTCCTTTCTCTGAATCGCAAATGCCTCCAACTGCAGGGCCCTATTGTGCCCACAATAAAATGCTCTAGACAAATGCACGATGTGTTTTTCGTGTTGTTAGGAGCACGGGTTCAGTAAGCCCGGACTAAGAAAATGTGACCATTATTCATGTGAAACTGCCCCTGCCCTATCTTTACATACATTATATACAACTGAGGACGCATTAGAGAACCCGGAATGGTTCTGAACGAAGATTTTCATTTTTCCAAGTTGTCCATGATAGTTTGTCTTCCAGATAAAAAAAAAAAATCCTTTTGAAGCAGGAGAGAATTGATTTCTTCCATCTGAACCAGACATCAGCTTGCTGGGCTGTATCAGACCCATCTAACTGAGCATTTTCTTAACAGGATCTCCTGTTACTGAAGCAAGTAGGTTTTGCACAATTTATTCATCGAAGCAGTGGGGGGAAAATAGGCCAGGCAACACAGCTGGCTTCGAAAACAATGTAAATGCATTTTTGTTCAGTAAACAATCTGAGGGAACACAATTTTCTTCCAAGCCAACAGAAAGTGGGAAAGGACAAACATTTGCTCCTGCCAAATGCAGGCTGAATTATTTATAACCTGCTACAGATCGGGGTATGCTAATAATAATGTGAGACACAGCGCACTTCCAACACCTTATCAAGAAATAGTTTGTACACACCAGAAAATTAGCACGCATCGGCCATTGCAAGGGGTGCTCATGGACAGGGGTAACCATCACTCGCTCTTCTAGGTTCTGCACTTGGAGCAAAACAAAATTCTAACATTTCTCAACACACTGTTGATAAAGATGAGTGGATTTTTTATTATTATAATATATTTTATTGATTTTTTACAGAGAGAAAGGGAGAGGGATAAAGAGTTAGAAACATCAATAGAGAGAGACATCAATAAGCTGCCTCCTGGACCCCACCTACTGGGGATGTGACCACAACCAAGGTACATGCCCTTGACCGGAATGGAACCTGGGACCTTTCAGTGCGCAGGCCGATGCTCTATCCATGGAGCCAAACCGGTTTCAGCAGGAGAGTGGATTTTAAGCTCAAAGACCTATCTTAATTTTTTTAATTTATATTTTTTACTGATTTCAGAGAGGAAGGGATATGGAGAGAGAGAGTTAGAAACATCAATGATGAGAAAGAATCATTGATGGGTTGCCTCCTGCATGCCCCACACTGGGGATCAAGCCTGCAACCCAGGCACGTGCCCTGACTGGGAATCAAACCAGGACCTCCTGGTTCATAGGTTGATGCTCAACCACTGAGCCACATTGGCCAGGCTTAATTTTGTTAAAATGTATTTTTATTGATTTCAGAGAGGAAGGGAGAGAAAGAGAGAGAAAGAAACATCCATGAGAGAGAATCATTGATGGGCAGATTACTACATGTCCTCTACTGGGGATAGATCCCACAACCTGGGTATGTGCACTTGATCAGAATGGAACCTGGAACCTTCAGTCTGAAGGCCAACACTCTAACCAATGAGCCAAACCAGCCAGGGCCTGGCTTAATTCTGTAATTGATTTGTCTTTTGCAAAATCACTGAAACTATCTGAATTCCCCTCACCCACTCTTAAACAGGCTACTAATATCTATTTCATAGAGTTGTGATGAAAATTAAGTGAGCTAATGGAAATAAAATGTTCTAGTACAATATATGGTCCATAGTAGAAATATTTATAAATATTTTCAAATGTGTGTTTCACGTCTAGTAGCCTGATAGGATAGCTGTCCAACACTGGGGACTTGAAATAATTTTAGAGTAATACACCACTCATTTATTTATTGTTTCATTCTCATCATCATTAGACAAAGTCTTAATTTATTGCCTACTGTGTCTGAAGCTCTGTACTGGACCCTGAAGATGTACTCATTAACAAGGTAGACAATACATCTATTGCCCATTGTCTACAACTACAGGCTACTATTTGTATATGTTATTATACATAAAGGGCCTTTGCTTCCTAGTATGACAGTAAAGATTTCAAAGTCCACTAAGAACACCAGAGAATATTCTATGAAAGGCTATATAAGACACCCAGTCCCATCACTGCAGCTCCATTGCAGGGTACCAGGCAGTGATATATGGAAAGAGCTATGGCTTCTGACAGCATTCCATTTTGGTAAGTTGCTATTTTATGTGGCATATTAAGGAGAATCAAGAGTTCATTGGCAATCAAATTACAAAAGCTCTGTACTATAACAGTACTCTTTGAGCAAATACAATGCTAAAATATGAGATTTCGCTGCTATCAATAGTAAAAAACTCTACAACAGAAAGCGAATGTGTTAGAACACAGTGATTAAGATCATCTCTAGGCAAATATGGCTTTTTAAATATATGGACCTGGGAGAACTGAGTAGTCATTTGGAAAAAAATTAAAATTAGATTCCTCTCTCATACCATACACCAGAATAAATTATAAATGAGTTAAGCATCTAAATATTTAAAAAATTGAACCATATATATAAATATACTACATTGGTGAATTCCTCTAACTTCAGAGTGAGGACTTTCTAACTATGACTCAGATTCCAGAGGAAATAAAGATTGATAAGGTTAAATACAAAAAATATATAAAAATGCATAACATAAACACCATAAATAAAGCTAAAAGACAACTGAAAAATACGGATAAAGTATTTGTAATGGGTATCATTTACAAGGGTTTAAGAGACTGACAGCTGTCAGAGGGAAGGGATTGGGGGCTAGGTGAAAAGGATAAAGGGGTTAAACAAAGAAAAGAATCATTGATACAGACAACAGTGTGGTGGTTACCAATGGGAAAGAGGGGTGCTGGGAGGTAGAAGAGGGTAAAGGGGTGATAACTGGTGATGGGAGGAGACTTGACATGGGGTGATGAACACATAATACAATATACATATGATATATTACAGAATTTTACACCAGAAAATGATATAATTTTATTAAATAATGTCACCTCAATAAGTTAAATAGAAAATATTTATAATATATAAGAACATTTCTAAAATTCAAATAAGGACAAAAATTATATAAAATAGAAAAATATATGGACGGACACTCACAAAAATATATATCAAAATGGCCCTCAAACATGAAAATGTTGAAATTGACTCATAATTAATTATATGCAAATTATAAAACAGTAAGATTATAATAATACCTCTCAACTGACAATTTAAAAGTAGGAAAACATGCCGAAACCGGTTTGGCTCAGTGGATAGAGTGTCAGCCTGCAGACTGACGGGTCCCGGGTTCGATTCCAATCAAGGGCATGTACTTTGGTTGTGGGCACATCCCCATTAGGGGGGCGTGCAGGAGGCAGCTGATCAATGTTTCTCTCTCATTGATGTTTCTAACTCTCTATCCCTCTTCTTTCCTCTCTGTAAAAAAAAAAAAATCAATAAAATATAATTTAAAAAGTAGGAAAAGAAAGGGTGCTGAAATGAACTAGTGATTCACATGCCAAAAAAAAAAGAGAATAAAAACAGACACTATACCCTTCATAAAATTAGCTCAAAACAAATCATAAATATAAATCTAGAATGCAAAACTACAAAACTTACAGAAGATAACAGGAGAAAATCTACATGATCTTGGGCTATGGTGATGCCTTTTTAAATACAGTGCAAAAAACATGAGTCATTAAAGAAACAATTGACTTTATTTAAGTTAAAAATAAAATTAAAAAGTCTGATATGTGAAAGATTGTCAAGAGAACGAGAAGACAAGCCACAGACTGGGAGGAAATATTTGTAAAAGACTTATCTGATGAAGGGCTGTTATTCAAAATATTCAATGAACTCTTAAGCAAGAAAGTAAACATCCAGATTTAAAAATGAGCAAAAGACCTGAAAAGACACCTCAAAGAAGATATACAGATGCCAAATAAGCATATAAAAAGTTGTTCAACAGCATACGTTATTAGGAATTTACAAATTAAAATAATGAGACAATGAATGAGACACCACTATATAGTTATTAAGATGGCCAACATCCAAAACACTGAAAACACCAAATGCTGGCAAATGAGGATCTGGAGCAAAGGAACTTCCATTCATTGCTGCTGGGAATGCAAATTAGCACAGCCACTTTGGAAGACAGTTTCATTTCCTTTTACACAACTAAACATGCTCCTAGCACACAATACAGCAATCACATTCCTTGGTATTTACCCAAGGGCGTTGAAAACTTATGTCCACACAACAACCTGAGCCCAGATGTTTAGAGCAGCTTCATTCCGAATCGCCAACATTTTGAAGGAGCAGAAATGTCCTTCAATAGGTAAATGGATAAACCGTGGCCCATCCAGACATGGGATTATTCAAGACTAAAAAGAAGGGAGCTATCGAGCCGTGAACAGACATGAAAGAACATGACAGGCACATTTCTAAGTGAAAGAAGCCAATCTGAAAGGCTGCATGCTGTATGAATCCAACTGTATGACATTCTGAAAAAGGCAGAACTAAGTAGACTGTAAAAGGTCAGCAGTAGGCAGTGGTTAGGGAAGAGTGCAGGATGCACAGGCATGGAGAGTTTAGAGGCGATGGAACTATATAATACTACCAGAGGCCCGGTGCACGAAATTCATGCACAGTAGGGTCCCTAGGCCTGGGCGCAATCAGGGCCTATCAGGGCCTTCCTTTGTTCCATGTCACTCCCTGGTGGCAGCGCGCGTCCTAGCAAGTGGTCAAACTCCGCATCGGTCAAACTCCCAAGAGTCCCCCTAATATTTGCATATTAGCCTTTAATTATACAGGATAGTGCTGAATACATTTCATTACACATTTGTCAAAATCCATAAAATGTTTATTAGAAAATATTAAAAATGATCTAAATACACCTCCATACAGAATCATTGAAAAACGATATTACATCCACACAAAGGAATAACGTGTAGCTATAACAAAACAAACAACAAAAAACTCAAAGGCCTTTTTTTAACTACTACAATGTGATTTTCAGAATACATTTAAGTGGAAAAAGCCAAGTGGAAGGGTATTGGTCGTAAGACACCCTTTGATGTAAGACATAGGGAGTATAAGAAAATACACACCATTTTTGCAAAAGATAAACAGGAAGGACAACCCCTAACACTAAAGAGGACAGACAGGAAAAGGCGGGAAGGAGACCCCCAATAGAAACAGGTAGCAGGGATGAGGAGGGAGAGCCGCTTCTCTTTGCAGGCATGTGCCCTGACCTGAATAGAAACCTGACCTCATGGGTCATGGGTCAATGCTCAACCACTGAGCCACAACAGCTTGGCAGAAGGACATGGTTGAGCTACACCTTGTCCATGCATGGCTGAGTTTTTTTGCTCCGCTTTAGAAAGTAAATGGTCTCCTTCAGGCTTCTGGGTACAAGCCTTGCATAACGGCATTAAGCAGAAAGAATTAGAAAATAAAAAGGATAAGATGGCTGCACAGCTCTGATGGGGTGACCAACAAGCCGAGAACCTGCGTGGGGCCCTCTCTGTTATCTCCAACGACTACCTTTGTGACCTCGGTTGCGTGGTTAACATCTTGGCCTTCAAAGCCTCTTGAGTGAAATAAAAACAATAAACACACCACATAAGGCCGCTGGGAGGAGAAAAACAAAGCGGAGTCAACCCAAATGCCCTGGGAAACAGGTGGTACTGGGTGAACAGGGCATCCCTTCAGCGTCTCTCCCCTCCCCCGGCCCAGAGCAGAACCAGCAGAGACACCGAGGTGACTGTGGATGCATGACCCGAAACGGGTAGCTCAGTGGTTGAGCACTGACCTATGACCCCTGAGGCCAGGGTTGCATTCAGGTCAGGGCACATGCCTGGGTTTTGCGGTGTGGGCCGTGGAAGGAAGAGGCTCGGGGGAGCAGGGTCCTGAGTGGGATGATCCCCGAGTCAGGAGCTTGAACAAGGCCTCAGATCTCATGATGGAACCTTGGAGCCAGCCCCTCAGAAGCTCTGAGCCTGCAGATGGGTCTAATCCAGTGAGGGTTCGCCTCCAAAGAGCAGATGGTCCTTCCTGATGGGGACACCCAGGCCCTTGCCAGCCCTCCAGTTCGGTGATGGAGTCCTTTTCAAAATAGCCATTCTCTCTCCCTCTTTTCCAGCGCTTTCTTTCTTTTTTTTTTTTATAATATATTTTATTGATTTCTTACAGAGAGGAAGAGAGGGATAGAGAGTTAGAAACATCAATGAGAGAGACATTGATCAGCCGCCTCCTGCACACCCCCCACTGGGGATGTGCCTGCAACCAAGGTACATGCCCTTGACCGGAATCGAACCTGGGACCTTTCAATCCGCAGGCCAATGCTCTATCCACTGAGCCACACCGGTTTCAGCCCAGCGCTTTCTTTGGGGAAGTGAGAGAGTGCATCTGACGGCTTCCCTCTCCCCTCGCCTCTCAGTGGGGTTTATTTATGGAAGAGGCACGTGGCAGCTGACATGCCTTCGGATCAGGAGGGGACACGCCATCTGGTCCTCTGATAACGCGCCTCCAGTGCTGTCTCGGGGATCCTGGCTCTGAACAACGCGCCCGAGCTGTGTATTTATAGCAAAGGGGGGTGCGCGTGCCTTACATGTTTGCACTTGTTTCCTTTCCGCGGGAGAAACACAGCCTCGGCCATATGTTTGCCCCACGTGCAGCCGCCCCCCACCCCACCCAGCCCCTTTCAGACGGCTGGAATCGTCCCCCCGAGTCCACATCCACTCCAAGCCCTGCATCGCGGAACAGCAGCCCTGCATGGGGTGGCCATTTAATCAGATCATTGCTAACTTCCCGGCCCAGCCGCTGCATAAACATTCCTGCCAATGCTGTCTTCCTGGTTCCCAGCGGGGTGCCCAGCCTGTGCCCCCACCCTCGCCTGGTTCCTGCCACCTGAGAACGCTCCTCTGGTGTGAATAAAGGGTGTGGATGGTGATGAAATGCCTGCCCTGTTTCCCCAACAGTAAGACATCCCCAAAAAATAAGACCTACTTCCAGTTTGGACTCTCGCTGTAATACTTATAAGGCATTCCCCCGAAAATAAGACCTTCCCGATAATAAGGCCTCCCCGGAAAATAAGGCCTCCCCCGAAAATAAGGCCTCCCCAGAATAGAAGGCTCCCCGAAGCTACCGTCAGGCGTCTGACTCCTGATTTAAAGAGGCCTCGCCCTGCCTGAACAGCTCCGGCTACGCTGCGGCCACTCAGTGAGCTGGTTGGTGATGACAACGACTACCGGACCGTAGACAGGTCATCCATTTCCTTTTTTGTTGTTGTTTTTTTTGTTCAACAATAAATGTGTACCGTCTTCTTCTTCGTGGAAAAATAAGACACCCCCTGAACATAAGACCTAGCGCCTCTTTGGGAGCAAACATTAATCTAAGACGCTGTCTTATTTTCGGGGAAACAGGGTAGGAAGGGTGAGACCCATTCTTCCCATCTTCCCAAACAGGAAGCTGAGGCGTAGAGGCGTAGCATGGGACAGGGATGGCTGTGCAAAGCAGATCTGTCTGAAGGGGGTGCCGTTTTAAAAAATGTATCTTTGTTGTTGAAAGTATTACAGGTGTTCCCCTTTCCCCCCCATTTATCGTCCACTCCACTTGCATCCCCTCCCCAGGCCTTCAGGTGATTGTGGGTGTCCACAGGTTATGCATACATGCATCTACATCCTTTGGTTAGGCTCTTCCTGCACCCATCCCACCCCCTTCCTTCTGAGCATCCTCAGCCTGTTGCAGGCTTCCATGTCTTCGATCTATTTTGCTCATCAGTTTGTTCCTTAGATTCCACGTATGAGGGAGATCACGTGATGGCTGTTTTTCTCAGACTGGCTTACTTCGCTTCGCATAGCGTTCTCCATCCATGCCGTCTCCTAGGGATGCCGTTTTTTAAAAAAATACTTTCAGCACGGATTGTTTCAAACGATACTCACTGAAAGCCTTCCAGGCCCCGGACATTGTTTAGCCGCTGGCAGAAAGCGTTCCGCGGAGAAGGCAGAGTCCCCCTCTCGGGGGACTAGTCATTCTGGCAGAAGACAGACGGTAAACACGGCAGCAGCGGCAGGTGGTGGGAGAGGCGGTGGTGGGAGAGCGGTGCAGCCCAGGACACAGAGCGCTGGCCGCTTTGTTTGAGGCGGGAGGGAGGAGCTGGGGCTGGAGGGAGAGAAACTGAGGCCGGGCCAGCGAAGCTCTCATGGGAGAAGGCGGGGCTGGGAGCGGGCTCCTCCTCTTCCTGGTTCCTACCCTGTCTCCCCGACAGTAAGACATCCCCCGAAAATAAGACCTACTTCCAGTTTGGCCTCTCGCTGTCATATAAGGCATCCCCCGAAAATAAGACCTCCCCAATCATAAGGCCTCCCCGATCATAAGGCATCCCCCGAAAATAAGACCTCCCTGATAATAAGGCCTCCCCCGAACATAAGGCCTTCCTGGAATCTAAGGCCCCTGAAACTACCATCAGGCGTCTGACTCCTGATTTAAAGAGACTTCTCACGGCCTGAACAGCTCCGGCTGCGCTGCGGCCCATCAGTGAGCTGGTTGGTGATGACAGCGACTACCGTACCGTCTACAGGTCATCCATTTCCTTTTTTTTTGTTCAACAATAAATGTGTACCGTCTTCTTCTTCATGGAAAAAAAAAGGCATCCCCTGGACATAAGATCTAGCGCATCTTTGGGAGCCAAAATTAATCTAAGACACTGTCTTATTGTCGAGGAAACAGGGTACAGAGACAGGAGGAACAGGTGTCTCTGTGCGGGAGGGGATCCGGTATGGAGTGTCGCACAGCAGGCAGGGATACATCATGGGGCACTTGTAGACCAAGACAGGGACATTGGCCTGTATTAAGGTGTTGACATGGCCACCTGTGGGACTGGAGGTATTTGGGGTGGGAGGGGGCCTTATACTCTTATTTACATTTTTCAGGTCGGAATGGATTGGGGTGGGGGTGGGATTTGGTGAGAACCGAAGCAGGAAGAATCCGGAAGACACTGCCACGCCATCGCCAGCCTATGAAGGTAGCATCACTTCTGCCCGCGTGGGATGTGGCCACGCAGGGCACAGAGCATGCGGCTTATGTGAGCTCTAGCTAGAAAGACGAATACAATCCAATCGGGCAGGAAGTGGAGGAAGAACATTCCAGTTAGAGGGAGCCATGACTGGAAATGTACAGAGGTTTACACGTACAGAGCATGTCAGGAAAACAGGGCATGTATGTCTCCAGGAACAACAACGTTGGGAACAGAGTCGGAGGAGGCCTTGGTCAAGTGCACCCCTATCTCAAACGGTGACCCCAAATGAGGATGAGCAAAAGGGCCAACATGCTCACCTGCCGACCTCCTTCCTGACACTCACACCAGCTGCCCCTGGAGCAGGTGCAGGGGTGTCCGTCCCCCTAACCTGCCCCCACCCCACCTGCTCGGCACCCTTAGCGCGTCCATTCTGGGCGCGGCTCCATCCACGGGGCTCCTGCTGAGGCGTGTCTCCTGGAAGCCATGTGGGCTCCCTGGAGGTCCCCACCCAGGACCTGCCAAGATTTTTACCTTCGCTGGCTCCAATCCAGATGTTTGTCACAGTGCCCGAAACCCAACACTGTCTCACTGATAGGAAGATGCGGACAGGAAGCCGGGAGGCTGGTCAACAACCTTCATGGCTCTGACCACTCACTGTTTGGTGGAGACATTGTTAGCTGAAGCCTGAAGCGGCCTCCACCTCTGTTTGTCTTTTGTATTTTTGTGATTGAAATTTCCTGCCTAAAGGCTATGGGTGTGTCCCAAAGTCTCAATAAACTGGAGAGCAAGGCCAGAGCAAGGGGAGTCTTCTCACTAGAGGAAGGCTCCCGCCTGGCCCCCCAATATTCCCAAATTAACATTTTTCTAGTCTCTTTTCATTTGCGTGTGGCCTTCTCCAGAACCAGAACCCTGAACCATAATACTTAGCATCCTTTCATAACGGCACACTAAGGAACTGCTCAGTTTTAATGTCTGGGGCTGGATTTTTTAGGGTGTGACCTCAGTCTGAGGGGCACTGCAGTCGGAGGGGTTGGGTCGGAGGGATGAAAACCCATCCACAATATGAAATCACCACTCGGGATAGGGGACGCGTGTCTTTGAAGCTCATGCAACGTTTCTATTTCAACGCCGGATGGCTTGTCGCCCTGTCTTCAATCTCCGCAAGAAAAAAATCAATTAGCCTCGTAGAGCTGGTAATTCCACACTCTATTCTGCAACGCGGGGAGCGCCAGAGAAAGAGCAATTTAGGCTTATGGCTACATCAGCCGCGGTACAGTTGATTAAAAATTTAACAGTTCTTCTGATGAATGTCCTAGCTCCGGTTTGGAAAACACTGACGGGTTTAATTTTCCACTGACTAAATAATCATTTTATAAGGCATGTATAATTCATGTAATGGCAATGTTATGGGCTTGTTAAAAACGACTGCTACTAAACAGTTAACACTCTCTAGCAAGCCGAGACTTGTAAAGGATTATTTTTGGAATCAGTTGGCACCCATGAACTGCATATGGGTTTCCACCTTTTTGAATCTTTAAAATGAAACAAGTTCAACTTATTAGTGGAAGTAACACCCCACCCCATCCATCTTCCAGCCAAAAAAATGTATTTGGGGGACAGAATGACATATGTGGAGTTCTAACGCTGTGTTATCAGCCAACTAACACTGAACGTAACCTTCAGCTTTCCCAAGTTCAATTTCTTACTAGAAAAAAATGCTGATAGTGGTGCCTACTAAACAGGATTATTGGAGAAAGTATGTGAAGTGATGCTTTAGAAGAAAACCACTTTAACAGCATTTTTAAAGAAATGGAACAAAACATCCCTAAAATTCACGTGGATCCACAAAAGACCCTGAAGAGCCAAAGGAATCATGAGCGAGCAGAACAAAAGGATGTCACGATTCCTGATTTTGAAATGTATTAAAAAGCTATAGTCACCCAAACAGTATTGTACCGGCACAAAAACAGGCACACACACCAACAGAGCACAATGGAGCTTAGAAATACACTCACACATATATGGTCGACTGACCCCCAACAAGGCCCCAGGAATACACAATCAGTATCCCTGTGAGACTCTAAGGAAGCTACTTCTCTACCTTAAAGTTTACAAATGTAATGCTCTACCTAGAAAAAAAAAATTGTGGGTTCCATTTTAGCTGGACCCATAAAATGGATACCATCAGGAAAGTCAAGTTTGCACCAGAAATTCAATTAGCTTCGAGGTCCCCTATTCCTCTCCTCTCCCTGGAGAATAAATGAAAAGACAGTGAAGCAACGCATGCCATGTCAGATCCTAAAACTGAAGGGCCCGCTTGGCATTTCCATCTATCATGTCATTACAGTGGCACCTCGAGATACGAGTGCCCTAACATACGAGATTTTTTGAGATACGAGCCCTCGAGTGAGCGATTTTGCTTTGAAATAGCAGCAACATTTGAGATAGGAGTCATTGCGCAGATCGGCCGGCTGCACACGACCCACCAGTTTACCAAGACTCCAGCGTCTCATAGTTTCCCACGCCTCAAGGTTATGGAGCGAATTAAACTCGTATCTCGAGGTACCACTGTATTTGGGTATCATGCAGCCATAGGACATTTCTTTTTGTTCCCTTGCATGCTTTCTTTTCACGTGTTTGCTTCACTCCTCTTTGTTTGGGTTTCGTCCTGGTCATCACGTAAGCGTTTGGGATGCAGAGTTAAATAAAACATGAGCTTCAGCCGAAACCAGTCTGGCTCAGTGGATAGAGCGCCGGCCTGCGGACTGAAAGGTCCCAGGCTCGATTCTGGTCAAGGGCACGTACCTTGGTTGCGGGCACATCCCCAGTAGGAGGTGTGCAGGAGACGGCTGATTGATGTCTCTCTCTCATCGATGTTTCTAACTCTCTGTCCCTCTTCCTTCCTCTTTGTGAAAAATCAATAAAATATTTTTTTTAAAAACAAAACAAAAACATGAGCTTCAAGGAGGGTTCAGTCAAGTGGGGGAACAGTCAAAATGCAAGGAGGTCAGTGCTGAGAGAGCACAGAGGAAGAACAGTTCCATCTTTCGCTTACATCACAGGAGGGCTCCCGAGAAGGTAGCCATCACCAGATGAATAAGGACTCTGCATGCACAAGGAAGGGAGGAGTGGCATGTCGTGTAGAGAGAGCCTTGTGCAGAGAGAGCCATGTGCAGGGACCACAGCAGAGTGTGGGTGCTTGTTGCGACTTCTAGCATCATCACGCAGCGAAGGAGCACTGGCAAGTATCAGGAACCTTTCAGAGGAGACCACAGGATCAACTCAGACATAGTCCCTGCCCTGGAGTTCATGGCCGAGACGGAAGGACAGCCACACGCAGTGCAGGATCAAGAGTGCAATTCCACAAGCGTGCATGTGTTGCCAAGGAAACACAAAGACTCTGGGTGGCTCATTCTGCCTGGAGAGGGGAGAGAAAGTTGTGCACAGAGACAGGGACCCGGGAGTGCTAACAGTGTCATCAGGAAGGGAAGGAGGCGGTGACATTCAAGCAGACGGAGTGTCTATCATGTGGCATCCAGGTTGGGGTTGGGGCAGTCCATGACTTAATACCCCATAAGGGATGGTTAACAATTATTAAGAATTTCAAGGTGGTGACAAAGGACAGGGCTCTTCTCAGTGTGTGATGCGCAGGTGGCACACCCAGACACCACCCTGCCAATGGAGGGATGTGCATAAAACGTACCCTCCCTGTCCCATCCCCTTTGTCCAAATCCATCCTAAGGACACTGACAGTGACTATGAGGTTGTTACTTTTCAGCATAATGCAACTCTCATGTTGGAAAAATTCTAACCAAACTATACTCTTTCTTGCTACCAAATCAGTCCCGGCAAATTCCACTGAAACTCACTGCAATAAACAATCGAGAAATGCAAGAGGGAATGCGAGCAAGCACAGAGAATTCAAAAGCAACCAAGAAGGTGAAATCCCAGCCAGCACTGCTGTCACGCTGAGCAATTGTCTGAGTTCGGAGGAGCTGAGTGAGGCGGAGTCCCAGAACCCACGCCCGGTAATTGAAAAACACTTTCAGTTTTCCTGAAACCATCGCAGCGCTTTCTCCCCAGACATGGCTGGAAAGCTCAATGCACGGTAAACAGAAACGCCACGAAACACTGTCTAGGGACTAGAAACATCAAACCTCTTACGTTTCCGAAATAAAGGCCATATACACAAAATATGTGTCTTTAACTCTTCCCGTGGAAGGCAACGAGATGGTCTTAGAAGAGGAAAGCTTACACGGTATATAAGCAATGCCTTGTTTAGACCAGGTTGGATTGCAATGCAATGACTGACAACTTTTGGTTTTATGGTTAGACACAACTACATCCTATGGATGTGTATTCTCTTTGTGGCTCTGCAGGATTTCTGCTTCTTAGCATTGAATATGAAGTGAGCACCTTCTGTCTATATAAGACTCAGGGAAGCCAGGTTATATTTTTAAAGGATGAAGTTTATCAGTTAAAATAAATTGTTAGCGCAGAGTATTCCTGGAGGAATCAGAAGAAGTAAGTTCCAGTCTTCTCACTCCAGTGCCTAGGAGACGGCTCATTAGCTAAGCTGCAGAACCTCTGTCCAGGCCTCAGTTTTCCTTGCGCAATGGTCTACACCTCCAGGTCCCAGGTACCTCTCAGCATGTCTACAGGTGGGACCCACCTGCACCCCCCTGGCCTGCCACAGCTCCTCACTGTCTCGGGAATAAAGCAGCAGCCTAGCCCTTCATTCAATGGTGCTTAGAATATGAAGAATTGACCAGATGATAGTTGTTTTTATAATATTCTATAGATATAAAAGCCTAAGCAACCATTACGACCAGATGACCATTCACTATGATGTGCACTGTCCACCAGGGGGCAGATGATCAACACAGAAGCTGCCCCCTCATGGTCAGTGTGCTCCCACAGCCAACCTCCTGTGGTCCCTTCCCCTGGCCAGCCGGCTTCAATCGGCCCTGATCAGGACTGGACCAGACAGCCCCAATCGGCCAGAAGGGACCCCACCCATGCACAAATTCATGCACCGGGCCTCTAGTAATTAATAATAACCCCAGTCTACTGAACATTCACAGGTGTTTGCTCCATGGTTTAGCATGTGATGAATTAAAACTTTTTCCATTTCATTTACTCATCATAACAACCCTATGAAGTAGGTACTATTATTAACCCCATTTTTAGATACGGACAGTGAGGTCCAGACAGCCCTTTCCCAAGGTCACTCAAGCTGTTTGTGTCTGAACTACGATTAAGAACCCGCCAGTTAAACTATAGCCTAAAGTTCTATGACCCCATCTACTAGAAGATGGGTTCACTGCTGATGCAGTGTGCAGATCATGTTTCATTGAGTTGTACAATGAAACTGTATGATTTTGTGAGCCAATGTCACCCAAACAAATTCGATTAAAATAGGTCACCAGTTCACTTCATTATCTGGATCTTCAGAAGCAGCATCAATGAAAAAGTCACTGAGATGGAAATAGAAAGAATGAAATTTGAATGTCCACTTTATTACATCAAGTCCCTTAGATTTAGTTATCGTAGCCATGTAAATGAGAATGAATCCTGATTGGCTCACAATTTAAGGCTTCAGTAAGTTAATGTGCTAGGAAGTGTGTGTGTTTGTGTGTGTGTGTGTGTGTGTGTGTGTGTGTGTGTGTTGAGAGAGAGAGAGAGAGAGAGAGAGAGAGAGAGAGAGAGAGACATAAGCTACAAAAATGTCAAATGTTAATGGTTGTCAGCTTTCTACTATGCTGGGAACATTTTCCAAACACTATTTGGACTAAAAGAGAGGATCAATGGAAATCAACACACATTTGTCGGTCACAGGCTTCTGTGTGCAGCATTGTGTCTGATGCTGAGTAGCACTGTCAATGGGCACCCTGGGGCACACTGCAGAGATGCCAAATAACCGAAATTACGGTTTGGAACATAATAAATGATGCCTGAAGATGGGTGGAAATCATTGTGTCATTTGCAAAAGGAAGTTAGGCATAACTCTTTCAATATATATATATATTTTTTTTAAATCTGTGTAAACAACACAAAAAGAAAAGTGATTCCCTCTGATACCTGCTAACACTTCATAAATAGATCTGGCTGAGAGGGAGCCCTCTAGAAGTTAGTTGCCTGCATTTTCTACGAGCCCTCAGGACCTGCTTTGAGAGTCTTATCTAATTTCCAGATAAAGATGGCTGAAACTCAAGATAATTGAGCTCTCAATGTCAGGTTTTAAAGATGAATTTTATGAAAATTGTGAAAATTTTAATGTATGTAATCTGTCATTATATTTTCAGGGGAAAAAATATGAAGCAAAATTTAAAATAAAACTAGTGCATCTATTATCGGGCATTTGAATACCTCACTTGCAGCTGTTTTTATTTCTTGCTTAACTTAGTTTTTATTTTACATGCCCCACCCCCTTTATTACTTAGGAGAGAGAGATTTTTATGGACTTTGAGGCCTGTGAAAGAATAGTATTTGTTAGATGTCTATTCACATTCTTGACTGATTCATATATAAATTTTCTTCCACTTTCAGGAAAAAAAGTCTTTAACTATTTAGAGTTTAGAAAATAATGGGGACTTTTATGTGTCCTTTTAATATCCCCCAAAATTTAGTTCATGCTCCTGTTCATGCTTATTTTTCAACAGATGAAATTTTTGTACAGAAAAGTAGGTATTTTTATCTCCTTTCTTCACCCTCATATATTGGTCATCTGGCAGTTGATCCTGGGCCACCTTTTATAGCCATATATTGTGCTCTTAAATATCTTTTTGCAAATATGCATATTAATCAAATTTAATTTTACTCTGAGGTAAAATGTTCATATGTGCTAGAAAGTCAATGAATATCTGTTGATTGAGGTGACATAATTCTCATTCCCTTACCACTCTCCCCATTGAAAATATCAGAAAAAGGGGGATTAGTGGTTCTTATATCCAAAGGATGCATTCCCAATGACAACCATAGATTTCCTCTCATCTCAATGGTCTTTAACCTATTTAGTAATTAGTTTAAATAGTCTTTAAACTATTTAGTAATTGAGGTAATGGATATTTGAATTGGAAATGATAGACTTGATATCTTTGCCAGTTGTGTTATAGTTTTCAAATGTCATTTATCCCGGGAATAGAGCAAGGATATTAAGACCCCGAATCAGAAACCCAAAGCCAAAATAAGAAAGAAAGTAGTTGTTAAAATGGAGTAGAATTTGGGGGATGGGGAAAAAGAGGCTTATCATTCATGCTAGCTACCTCAAAAGAGTAGCAAGGTCAAAACCTTTCAGCAGATTTTCTATTTCCTCCATTTTTTTTCTCTAGATCTGTTAGGAAAGAATTTCCACCCACATAAAGGAACTTGTACCAGACAGAGTGTTGATCTTTCTTCTGCCTCTCACTGCTTCCAAGAGGACAGGAGTAGGTGATCTGAATGGTGAATAGGTAAGAAGAAATTGGCAAGGTTCTGCTCAGCCCTTTCCATGGGATGCCTGCAGTGGCTCCTCGGTGGCAATGGTTAAGCTGACAAGCGTGCGACATTCTGAGGTGAGATATAATCAAGGTAATTTGACTATGAACCTAAAGTCATATTATATTCCAGACTTTCTCCTGCATTTCACTCTCGATGATTCTAAACTCAGGATGGGAAGAGGCGTATTATTGATGGTCCTGAAATCCCAACAATTCCCATCCTTTTCCTTTGAGGTGGATTTCAAAATGTTACACAAAACAGCAAGATAAAACACTGATAAGTATAGAAAAGAAAAAATAGTAGAAAAAAATAGAAGACAGCCTGTTGTTTATTTACTCCTTCAAAATATGTTTATTGGGACTCCACAGTTCTAGCCTCTATTCTAGGGGGAAAATTTTAATGATAAACAAGACAGACTGAGTTCATGAATTTTACAGACCACACAAACATCACAACACAGGATTGTTCCTACACAGATTTTTAGAGGTGGGAGGCAAGTATGCTTTGATCTTAACAACAATCAAAGAAGAGGAAATCATCTTCCGTTACATAATGAACAGGAGTGTTTGCCTCTAACACCAGGCTTCTGAAGATACCATTGTTCACACCAAGATTATCACTAAAATGAACATTCTCTTTATCAGAATACCTAACTTTTGACCTCCCTGTTCATCCAGGAATAGCTATCTAACACAGACCAAATCAACCAGGACCCTGACCCAATATTTTTTTAGCTCTATGATGCAAGGAATCCAGGCAATCTCTTGAAAAATGGAGGAACTCAACAGTTGTCAACAGCCATGATTCTGGATGAGTAGCAAAGAAAGAGGAGTCAACCAGAGGCGAGGATTCTGCCTTGTTTTAACTATGCCTATCTGTGCCTGAGTGTTGAACAATTCTGTGAAGTATGTCGGCATTCTTCCAAGAGGATACTGAGTTTTAAAACAGGTTCATCACAGTCAAAGTGAAGTGGAACATAGCTATCCATTTCACACTCTGTGCTGTTGAGTTTCATATGACATTTTCTACTTGTCTCATATACCTCCTGCATTTAAAAACCTCTTATATCTGTACTTAAATTTGTAACAGTTTTGACACAATGATCAGCAAAACCCTATAGTATCTAAATAATCCATCTTCTGGCTTGTTTCCAATGTTTATTAGAATTTATCTCTTACTTCCTTTTTTTCTTCTTTCCTTTCCTTTCTAGTCTTACATTAATTTTAAAAGTGGTTTCTTTATTCTCTCCGTCACCTATTGAAAGGCAGTTATTTAACATTTCAGAACACATCAGGGGCTTAGAATTTCATCTCCCTGAGTCTAAGATCTGCTGATTCTGAATAATCATTTATTCCCTCCAACAATCTTCATCCTTTGCAGTAATATATTTTTCCTTCTCATGTAATTTAAATCTCACTAGGATCCAAAGATGAATGTGTCAATGGCTTCCCCAACTTGGAAGGGGAAGAAGAAAGGTGTTTGGATTTTATAAGATGCTGTAGCTCACTCTGTTGGCACCATTGTCGTTAAAACAACATTCCTGATAAAAGAACAAAACAGTCGATAACATCCAGGTTGTTCTTCCACACTAAGATACCACATTTCCATGGCAACACGATGACTATTTCACAGTGACTAAAATACTGATGATGGCCTCTGAAAGGTCTTTGTTTTTAACTTTCTAGAGTTATTATAAAACCAAATAAATGTTGTCGGGTGGCTGATTAAGGAAACAGAAACTAAACTAGATAGGAAATACAGATCTTTCAAATATTAAAAGCAAACAAAGACAAAAGAAAGAACAAAAAGCAGACTCAGCCGGCAGAAGGAAGTGGTGTGGCAGCTGGGTAGCCCAAAGGCTCTCCATAGGTGACAATGAGGAAGTTCAGACAGAGCGCAGTCAGCTTTGTCACTTCCGCAGCAGTGATGGTCAGAAGCCTGGGCCGTTCAACAAAATCATAGCAATTTACCACAAATGGGCATCCTTTTCTCAGTAGTAGCTCTTTTGATCAAACACACTCATGGAATTTTGATCAATAACAATGGAAAGGATTAGGCTTTTAGCTATTTAAACAAATGGATTTTGTCACAGTAATACAGGGTCTAAATAAACCTAATCAATTGTATTCTTTCAAAAAGTGAGCTGCTGAAAGCCGAGGAATAATAATTGACCCATTTGGGTAGAGTCGATCAGGGTACAATTGTTGAACGTGACAGATTTTGTGAGGCGCCATCTCCATGTTAATTCTGAGCCTGTACTGTCGAAGGTAGCTCAGAATCCCAGTTGCAGTCATTTCATGAAAGGGAACACATTCTCAATACACGCAACATGCCAGAATCTGTGCCTGTAACTGCTGTTGCCAAATTGTTGCATCTCTCCAGGATTGTTTTGTACACATCTCCCGAATTCCTGTGCTATGCCATCTTCTTGGCAGTCATTTTTGCTTTTGGTCCAATGCGACTTTCTGGAACCTCAACTTCAAAGATGAGGCAGATGCTAAATGACTGAGAGACACCCTGAGAGTTGGAGTCTAAAGGCGACACAGACATATAAGATGTGATTCATATCCATTAGACCAGTAGTCGGCAAACTCATTAGTCAAAAGAGTGGCAAACCTTGGCTCGCGAGCCACATGTGGTTTGTGAGTCATACTTTGCCGATCACTGCATTAGACCTTTGAATTGTTCTCTGAAATTGGGTTTTCATTTCCCCTGAATAGCTCTGCAATGCTTTGACAGTTGGGATTCGAATGACTTCAGGGTAGTTTAGCAATGGGAATTAGGTGCATTACCAAGACTCCATCTGCTCCCTCCACATGTCCAGTTTGCTCCTGAGTGCCCACACCTCCTCAAACACATCCGAGTTAAAATATGTATTCTCAGTTTATAGCAGCTAGTTGGTGAATTCATATCTGTGCCATAGCAATATAAAAATGAGATTGAAGGTTTGAAGATTTGGGTTGCTCAAAGTTATCAGAATCTCTAAACTCCTTAACCCCAAAAGGTAGATCAATAAATCTTTTCCCTAGTTTGACCTAATTTAGTCATTTATCTATAGTAAATAAAATTGTTTCAACTTTTGCCCAAATACATAGTTCTAGGCATGTAGAAAACTCAGTCTTAATCATTTCCTCCATTAAAACCTGCAATGAACTAGACCTATAAAATTCAGAGCCATAACCCTTTTGATGTTTGGGATAAGAGAAACACAGTCCACTAGTGCATTTCTGGGACTCATCATTTCACAAATCTTCTCTTTCACTACAGGTTCTCCTGTAATAATTGTGCTCAGTTTGTGATGTTCAGAAGAATAGCTCTGATTCCTTACAGAAAGGAAAGTTCACTTGTTCTTGATCAGTAGGCACTGTATCTTTTGGAGCATTCTCCATATGAATGGATTTGGCCTCATGTTGACCATCCCTCCAGGTTGGTCAGAGAGTGAATAGGAAAGAACTGACTATTGGAACAGGGCCTGCTGGGAACACCTCTGGCCCATGATACATGATATGACACTTTGAGACCTGATTGTTATCAGTTGCAGGAGTACCCTCAGGGAAGCTAAGCCAGAGGCCACTCAAAAATTTCTTCCTCCTGCTGAAACCAGTTTGACTTAGTGGATAGAGCATCAGCCTGTGGTCCCAGGTTCGATTCTGGTCAAGGGCACGTACCTTGGTTGTGGGCACATCCCCAGTAGGGGCTGTGCCAGAGGCAGCTGATCAATGTTTCTCTCTCATTGATGTTTCTAGCTCTCTATTTCTCTCCCTTCCTCTCTAAAAAAAAACAATAAAAGATATTTTTTTAAAAATTTCTTCCTCCAGAAGCCTCTCTTGTTTCTATGGTCTCTTATCTTCATCAACCCCAACCAGTCTGGATGTTTTTTAATCTCCTGTTGAGTCTGAACACCTGATATCTATCATCTGCACACATATTTGGTAAGTCACTTATCATCTGATTCCTCTCCCTACTTTCTCTACTTATCTTTGGTCACTGTATATATCCTGGGCTTTGATGAATTGCTTAAAATCTCCCTGTGACTGAAACTGGAGGATACCCTGTTTGGAACTTTTGTTGCTTCTGGGTGTGTGGTTGCCTTTACCAGTCCACCCCTTTGCTGAGGAAGAGTCATGATCATGTCATGCTGCAGAACTTAAGCTGAGGTGGGAGTCAAACATAGGTGAGATTGGGGTCTGTCCACTGCCTGCTGAATAAAACCAGGTTTGTTTGTTTAATTCCTTTTATTTCACTACTTCTAAAGGGTCACATTGAAACAAACACTCTGCAGTTAGATTCATCCCTTTTTTCTTTAACCTTTTCAATCTGAGGTAGGATAGTATGAAGCTAGGAAAATTCCTGGTGAGTGTAATGGGGAAACTGAGACAAGATAATTAAACAAAGCCAAGCAATTTGAACAATTTACTGAGAGCTAGGAAATAGCAAAATCCTAACTTCCCTAATCAAGGACACTTGAGAACAAATGGTTATGCCTTTCCTCCGTAACCAGAGAATAAATAGCTTAAATCACCCTTGTCCGATAGAGGACAGAGACCCAGTTAGTGGCATTTGTGCCAACCAACCCCAAGGATGGATAAAGTCAGGGGAACAAATAACAAATAACAAAAACTCAATTAGAGCCAGACAGATCTAAGGTGAAAGTAAAGCAGTCAAGCAGACTAGAGAATAATCCCAAACTTTCCTATATGTACATTTTGATTAATTAACATATTGGAAAAAACACCAGGAAAACTAATGTATATTCTGTTAAGACCCTCCCCTGAGAGTTCCCCTAGGATTCATGCCCTCAAAAGAGAGTTAAAACCCTCAAGACAAATACCCAACTCTGGCTCTCTGTGGAATATCCCCATGCCTTTTCTTGGGCTTGAACGTTTTACTTTCTTTCTCCTAAACTCTAAGAGTTCCCGCAAGACTTGCAACCAGGGGAGCAGCAGGCAGCAGCAAGTGGTTCTGGGCTTACTTCCTGAATCTAGTTCCAAGCCCTCCCCCCCTCCTTTTTTCTGATTTCCCAGTGAGCTGGCAGTACCCCATCTTGGCTCATAGAATGTTTCTAGGGAGCCAAAACAGAGCACTGCCTACGCTCCCTCCTGTTGCTTCTTCTACTATAATTCCTTCCTTTATCTCTCTGTCCCCAGCTCTAATAAATGTACTCTCCAAATCTTCTGGACTTGTGTTTTGGTATTTTTTTCCTGCATGAAGTCAAGAACCCATACACTACAGGCCATCCTGAGTTAGATCAGCTCTGGGCCTGATCCCTTTCTGGTAACAAGTCAACCAATATTCTCAACCAAACTTTGTCTTCCTTCTACAATCCCTTATTACATCAATCTAAGGGTGAATTGGCTACTCTTGTAGTCAAGAATTCATTTCCTTCTTATTTATCCTTTCAAATGTCATGTCTAGGGTCCCACCAACTCTCCTATTTCACTCATTCCTTGAAATGACTGTTGTAACACTTTTCTAGATATAACAAAGCAGGTAGCTTACTTTGATATATAATTTGTTTGAGCCAATCCCCTGGGAGAGGCAAGGAAATAAGAGAAAGGAGAAACGGAAGCTTTTATTATTTTCACACTAGGGGTCCAGTGCACAAATTCATGCACCTTGAAAGGAACTGTGGGCCTCAAGGCTGTGGTAGGCACAGGGGCAGGTGTCGGACCATCCTCCATGTGCCTGCCAGGCCTTCCCTCAGCTCACTCCCACTGCCACCACCATACTCACTTACACCTGCTGATGGTGCGAAGTGATTGGGCCCAGCAGTGGGTATGAGCAGGACCAATGTCGCCAGTTGATACAAGTGGTGGATGCTGCCCCAATCGCCCCTCAGGAGCAGGGGGAGGTGGAGAAGCCCTCAGAGGTGATCAGGACCAGCAGCTGCCACCTACACCCACTGATAGTGCCGAGTAACCAGCACTGGTGCCAGGTCCCAGCAGTGGGTATGAAAGGCAGCTCCAGCAGCTGCTGTGGGTGCAAGGAGGACTGGCACTGGCAGTGGGTGCAAGTGGCAGCTCCTGTGCTGGCAGCGGGTGCGAGCAGCAGGTGGGACCATGGCACAGAGGAGCAAATACTTTTCAGTAACCACCAGAGTTTCACCCCAATGGCTGCTGCCCCCACTCACCTGCTCCATCATCCTACCATGGCTAACACCCATGTTCTGCACAAGATCCCTGGTGGTCAGCACACATCACAGTGACCAGTTGTTTGATTGTTCCAGTTGTTCTACAGTCTATTTGCATATTAGCCTTTTATTATATAGGATAAGATGAAGAGTGGGTTTTGATGAGTCTAAGATTCCTTAATGAGAAATATAAGCAGGACTCGAACAACCTAGTTTTGACTGGCTCAGTTCCCTTGGATAGATGACATAATTTTTATCTGCCCCAACTGCCGAACTGTAAGATGGGTAATGATACTGCTCAACTTAAAGAACAGTTATGAAGATAAATGAACTAATCATGCATATGTACTTCCTGCCTAATACTTAGCAAGAACTCAATAATATTAGATCTTTTTAGTTGTCTCATAGAATTTTGGTAAATATTTCATTTTTATAACAATGAATTCAGAGTTGTGCCTATTCCTTGTTTAACCAGGACATTTGCATAAAGACTTATTTTTATGCCATATTTTAATAAGGATTGAAGTGGTGAAATTAAAATATAAACCTAATAAAAAAATAAATAAATGTCAATAAGTCGTGGTGGAGTGCTTTAAAAAAAACAAAACTTAGCTTGCTGCAATTGATTTTACACCTGCATTTTATGAGGCATATTTTATTTTTGTTAAGCCTTCAAAATTATGCTGAATGGGTATACCCATACAGGCTGAGAGCTGTGTCATAACTAGAAATAGCAATAGATCTGCATTTAAGAAAGCTTCTGAAAAGACTGTCAAAGCATTTATTTTTTTGTCTGAGACCATGCATCTTCAGAAGAAAAAGAAAGAAAACTTTGAGCAGTACAGTGGAGGACAGCTGTATTCATTGGAATAAAATATAGGATGTAATAATCTAAGAAAAGTAGTGTAATAACCAAGACAATTCTAGTTGTGGTCACTATACAAACTCAACCTATAGTGTTGCTATGAGTAGTTGGCCCCTCCTGAATGGAGAAAACATGAATGGAGGCAATATACTTCCAAGAAGTTAACTCTTAATTTGAATATATTTAGCCCAGAGGTATTTTATATATCTTATGGTGGTTTGTTTTTTAGGTATTTTTATCCTCCCTTATTTTCTTTCTTTTGAGGGGACCCTACTATATATGGCTTATTACCATTAAATTAATTAATGATTGGATAAATAGATAGATGGATGGATGAATTGTGGGATGGACAGTAGGATGGATGGACAAATAATAGAATGGGGGGGTGAATGGTGAATGGATGTATATATTCATAAAAGTCAAAATTTCTAATACCTGAAACATAGTAGGCACTTAATAGCATATTTTTAATAACTCATTCTTAAGCTCCCTTTACCCTCCCAGATACACAGTAAATTCTGCACCAAATAGACAGCAAATTTTGACTGCTGTGTAGCATATACCCAACTGACTTTTTCAAAGACAGAATGCTGTAAGCCAGGGTCAGGGTAGATAGATTCTGGTCGTCAAAGTCTATTCTCAGGAAAAGGTGAAAATACAGGATGGGGAAGTACTAATGGAAAGAGGGAACTCTCTTCTCTTTGCCAAATGGCACTTTAATGGAATGACATGAGCATTAAGTACAAAATAAGAAGACATGAGCTAGTGTCCATGTCTATTACCTGCTTGCTCTATGATCGTGGGCATGTTCCTCAGCTATCCTGAGTAACATTTTTTTCTATTTGTAAACTGGACAGTATGCCTTCTCAGTGCCTTGTTCCCATTATGCTCAATTAATATTTGACAAAGGAGGCATGTGCATACAATGGAATCAACATATTCTCTTCAATAAATGGTGCTGGGAATATTGGTCAGATACATGAAAAAAATGAAACTAGATCACCAACTTATACCATACACAAAAGTAAACTGAAAATGGCTAAAGGATTTAAATGTAAGACAGGAAGCCATAAAAATCTTAGAAGACTCCGTAGGCAGCAAAATATCAGGCGAATGTCGTAGCAATATCTTTACTGATACAGCTCCTAGAGCAATGGAAACTAAGAAAAAAAATAAACAAATAGGACTACATCAAAATAAAAAGCTTCTGCACAGCAAAAGAAATCAGCAACAAAACAACAAGAAAGCTCACTGCATTAGAGGACATATTTGCTATTTTAGATAAGAGTTTAATCTCCAACATTTACAGGGAACTCATACAACTTAACAAAGGAAGATAAACAATCCAATCAAAAGATGGGCAAAAAACCTAAATAGACACTTTTTGAAAGAAGGCATTCAGAAGGCTGAGAGACATATGAAAACAAGCTCAAAGTCACTGATCATCTGAGAGTTGCAAATCAAAACAACAATGAGGTACCATCTCACACCTGTCAGAATGGCTATCATCAACAAATCAACAAACAACCAGTGCTGGAGAGGATGCGGAGAAAAAGGAATCCTCATGCACAGCTGGTGGGAATGCAGACTGGTGCAGCCACTGTGGAAGACAGTATGGCATTTCCTCAAAAAGTTAAAAATGGAGCTCCCATTTGACCCAGTGACCCCACTTCTAGGAATATATCCCAAAAAACTAGAAACAGCAATCAGAAAGGATATATGCACCCCTATGTTCATAGGGGCACAATTTACAACAGATAAGATTTGGAAACAGCCTAAGTGCCCATCAGCAGATAAGTGGATTAAAAAACTGTGCTACATCTACACAATGGAATACTACGCAGCTATAAGAAAGAAGGAACTTTTACCATTTGCAACAGCATGGATGGAGCTGGAGAGCATTGTGCTAAGCGAAATAAGCCAGTCAGAGAAAGATGAATATCACATGATCCCACTCCCATGTGGGATATAATGAACAATATCAACTGATGAACAAAAATAGATCCAGAGACAAAGTAACACTGAACAGACCATCTAACCTCAGAGAGAATGCAGGGGAGGCGTAGTGGTTAGAGATCAAAGGACTCATATGCATTCATAATAGTACAACCAATGGATACAGACACTGGGGCGGTGGGGTCTTGTCCTGGGGGTTTGGAGTGGCCATGGCGGGGGTGGGGGGATCTATCAGGGAAAAAGGAGACATATGTAATACTGTAAACTATATAAAAAAAAGAATTTAATCAAAGAATGCTTATAAGCTGGTGTGAGACTTTGAACTGCTACACGGATTTAGTCAACATCCATTTCGGGTACAAATAAGAAAAGTCAATTTTGTATTAAAAAAGTATTAAAAGGCAAGAGGCCTTCCACAAACAACTGAGCTCCTAGAGACATGATTTCCCAAGACGATCGGTTTCTGTTGAACAATCCCTTCCATCTTCGGTTCCTGGGGCTGTTGGTAGAAGGGAAAATTAAATAGCAAACTGGGAGCAAAAGCAATGACCGAGGAAATACTTTAACGTCCCTCACCTCCTGAGAAGCCACTCCTGTGATTCCAAGCTGCATTTTTTCCTAAGTGCTGGGAGAGGTGCTTTTTTTCCCGGCCTGCGCCTGGGATCGCAGAGGCTGCGGAGGACATAAATACATTATGAAACATGAGTTCACCTCCTCTCGGTGCGGTTTTATTGCATATTTATGCCTGTGGCTCCAGTGTGCTTCTGAGGCGAGAGATATGCTTGTTTACTGTCTGGATCGACTCCACTGCCTCTCACCTGTGCAGAGCTTAATCTGCCAGCCCCCTTCTGAGCCCAGTAAAACTTGTTTTGAGCCAGAAGGAGGCTGGGGTGCCCGCTTCAATCTAAAGACTCCGCATCCCCCATTGGCAGGAAGAACGTGCTGAGCTCAGAGGCCCTTCCTGAGCTTGCAGGCTCCGAAACACAGGGGCGATCCTGCAGGTGCGAAATGTCACAAAAGACAACCACTCAGGCTAATCAGAAAGACGGAAGGCTGGCAGGATTCTGGGAGCAATTTCTCCTCCATCAATATCCACTTGACTTTTCTTAGGAACCAACAGGGAGAGGTTGGATATGACTGTTAATGAATCAGGACACACTTTATTGGTCCTGAAGCACATTTGTCACGGCAATTTCCATGAGTTAGCACCACATTTCCAAAGCCTGCTGGAGAAGCCAGCCAACATCCATTTTAATGAGCTAATGCACCCAGAACAACTTATACGTTTTATGCTATTTATTACATATTGTCATAAACACTATTAAATTAAATTATGGGACCATTTACGGATTGGAAAAAAAGTAAAGTGTTCATCATTAGGGGAAAAAAACAACATCTTAAGAGACACCCACTGCAGCATTTTTCATTCTGTTGAAAGTAGAAGACATTCTGTCTGCACCTCCACTGGGGTCTTGAAAGTCTGGGATGGAAAGTATAGGCTTTTGGACTATAGAGGGCAGAGCTTAAAAGAAAAAGCAACTTGGATTAACTCATAACCAAGTTATCAATGCTTAGGAGCTGGGAAAGAGAAGCTAAATCCTGGACAGTGTTGACAAAGCATCAAAACAAAGGATTCATCAGGAAAACTGGGTAGAAGGTGCTAGAGAGAATCCTTGAGGACATGAAACCCAGGACTAGGCACAGTTGATATTAGACCAAGGTCTTAGCTATGCAGCAAGAAGCTCTGCCCAGATGGACATTAGCTTTATGTGGTCACTATTAGTAGTACCCTGGCTCTCAGTGTCTTACCCACTTGCAATTGTAATACATAGACTTTATAGACGCTTCTTTGCTGTGATGTTATCACTCCAAGACTATTATTAAATGCTGACATTTGCCCTCTTCCATATCCTCACTAATCCTCCATATTGGAAGCTCCTTTCTGATGGTGCTGCTTTTCTGAGAATTAGTGTAGCATGATTTAAGAACACAGACTCTCAAATCACAAATCTATGCCTACTAACTGTTTTCCCTTGATACTTATTTCTGTGTTGTGTGCAACTGTAAAATGGGAAAAGTGATAATGACTATTTTTAGAGTTAGTGTGAATACTGAGTTAAAATATGCCAGCTTCTTACAACAAGGCCTAGTAATTAATGAATATTATTTAGGTATATAAAATACTTATTAATCTTTATTATGTATCTCCTCTCTTCTGTTCTCCAGGGCTAGCCATGTGGGGGAGGGGGAAGCAAGAATAATTGTCTGGGGGAAGAAGTTAACATAATTTATAGCTGAATATTAATTCTTTTTCATATGTGGCATTTGAAATGAGGAATAATGAGACACACTGATATCAATTAGTAGAATCCCTTTGAATGCAGACCAACGTGGGTGTTTTACTTCGGAGACTCAAATCAGATGAATAATATGGTTGTTGTGAATGTACTTTTTCAAAATGGCAGTCTGATCAACTACTCTTAGTCAAGCCCTGAAATATGAAAAGTCCAATTACTTATTGATTGCACATTTTTTGCATTGCTAAAAATCTAAGATGTAATAAAAATCATCAAAAAATATTCTGGAATCTTAGGGAAAGTGATATATATATTCTGGGTCCGCACAATGCCAATCAGGTTTTTTAACATGAATGTCAGAATGACCATTCAAAATCATAAAGGTTCTTCTAGAACAGTTATTGATTCTAAATGCATTGTAGGATGTCTAGCCTCCCTGTCCCTGCCTTCCTAGTATCACGGAGGATGTTTTAATAGATGCCCCGAGTAAATTTGAGTTAGCAATAAGAATATTTTCTCATAAAAATAAGCAGATTTAGATAATAATACTAAGAAGCAATGAATAGAAGTATCTGCAAATAACCCTCAAACCCACTCTGAGTTGCTAGGAAAACAGGCCATCTGGGATGAACCAAAGGCAGAGCTGCATCTAAAGTAACGCCTGCGGGTTGGGACCATGGGTTGGGCTCCCTTGGTTTTCTGTAGATGGTCCATGACCTGTGGACCAGGAAGTTAGCAGCATCACCTAGAAACATGTGAGACATGCAAATCATCAGACCCCATCTAAGACTACTGACTTTGACATCCTGCCGTTCAATAATCTGTATTCTAACAAGCACTACAGTTCCTTGCTAATGTTTGAGAACTACGGTCGTAAACAGCTGGAACCCCAGATCCAGATGTAGAAACCAGATCGCTGAGGATTTCAAGGGCAATTATAAAGGCTCTCTAGAGACAAGCAGGGGGAAAGCTCTGTGATACTCCTGTAATGATGCTCGTACCCACCCTTCAGGAGCCAATCAAATTCATCCTCAAATTTAATTAGGACAAGTAAAATCTCCTGGGTTTTTGCCAATGGAACACAAATTAAACAGGCCACAAGGGTCTGCGTGAGAGTATTATGGAGATAACATCTGAAAGGTCATGCTGATTTGATTTTATCTCATAATTTGCCTCAGCCTTCTAAAGCTCAGACTCATTCATTAAGAGGATAATAGACAGACCTAGACTGCAAGCTGGCCCAGCCTTGAACTGACTGTGAGATCTGGCGTTTCTAATCAGCTCTAAATACCATCCTCCTCATCACGCTCATCTATCCCAACTCTTTAAGGTTTTCTGAGAAAAACAGGATCATGGATATCATACTCCACGGTCTTAGAGGTTTCAGGATAACTCAATCAATGATATCCAACAGGATCATTTCTGTGTGTGGTTTTGTTGAGACTCTTGTGGTTGTTGGTGCATGGGCTGGTGTGAGACTGAAGCTCTGAGGAGTAATGATAGTAAGTTAGGGGGAGTATGGGGAATTGCTAATAAATTCAGCCTCAGAGAGAAGGGCCACAGAAAAGCCTTCCAAGAACGTGATGCTGGCCAAAACCGGTGTGGCTCAGTGGTAGAGGGTCAGCCTGCGGACTGAAAGGTCCCAGGTTCGATTCCGGTCAAGGGCATGTATCCTGGTTGCAGGCACATCCCCAGTAGGGGGTGTGCAGGAGGCAGCTGATCGATGTCTCTCTCTCATCGATGTTTCTAACTCTCTATCCCTCTCCCTTCCTCTCTGTAAAAAAAATCAATAAAATATATTTTAAAAAAAAGAACGTGATGCTGGAGATAATGTTAATGGGTGAATAAGAGAGAGAAGAGGCAGAAGGGAAGGTGACTCAGGGCTGAGGGCACAGCAAGGATATAGGCATGAAAATTACTCTTACTTTCTTGGGAATATTCAAGGTGTGCAGCTCAGTGGAGGAGCAGTATTCATGCCAAATGGAGGAATGAGAGGAGCTGAAAACTAAGCGAGGGGTGAAACTGGTTTGGCTCAGTGGATAGAGCGTCGGTCTGCAGACTGAAGGGTCCCAGGTTCGATTCCGGTAGGAAGCATGTACCTGGGTTGCAGGCACATCCCTAGTAGAGAGTGTGCAAGAGGCAGCTGATCGATGTCTCTCTCTCATTGATGTTTCTAACTCTCTATCCCTCTCTGTAAAAAATCAATAAAATATATTTTAAAAATTAAAAAAAAAAGAAAAGAAAACTAAGCAAGGGACCCTGTCATGAAGACCCTACTGGGTCTAACCAAGGGACTGGACCCATTTGAAGAAAATGGGAATGAGATATAAAAAAACAAACAAACAAACAAACAAAAAACCTACGCAGGCTATAGGGAAGAGAAGGTAGTGACATGGAAAAGAACTTGGAATGAAGGGAGGTGTTTGGAGATTGATAACATAAATCAGGACAGCAAAGTTGAGGGCCCGGGTGAGGCTATGGGAGGAGAGGGTGAGTCACTTTAAAGGTCTATAATAAAAAATAATGTTTGCTGATGTATGACAGGAACCTCATGACCAAGATTCCCCATGTTAAGGAAAAAGAATACACGCAATGGATTCTTGTACTCAGCGTATGTGACTACTAATGAGCCCAACTAATGGGACTTGCTCTTTGAGTTTCAGACCTCGCAGCAGCCCAGGAAGAATGAGCCATGTTTCAGGCACCGAGGACCCGCTGAGGGCAGCAGGCGCTAAACCCTGGAGCAGATGGTAGAGACCCAAGGAAAGCCAAGTCTTGAAGAAACTACTCTGGACCCGAAGCCCAGCACCCCAGCATCTAGCCCCAGTTCTGTCATTTCCTGGAGGAGTGGTGACCTTGAGCAGGTCACTGCCCCTTTCTGGCCTTACTCTCCTCCTCTATATGAATCTTGAAACTAGAATTGAAGACATAGAAAATGACCTAAGGCCTTGCTCTCCAATCAGAGTCTGTGTCTGAAAGCTGGCACACTAACAGCTGTGGGATAAACAAGGAACATGTTTCTAGAAAAGACATTTCTTCTGATCCATAAGTAATTCAAAACATTACCCTCCTATTAAATTATATGTACACATAAATGCAAATATGCATACATTTTAAAGATAAAACGCACAGTTTCTGGCTTGCCAGTTGTGCTAGGCAGAGTTCTAAGGTGGCTTTTAGGACCTCCTAGGATTTATCTTCTTATGTAACTTCCTCCCCTTGAATCTATGCTAGACTTGCTGACTTTTCTCTAAAGAATAGAATACAGCAGGTATGAGGTCTATGTGGAATCTAATGAACAAGATAAACTGACAAACAAAATATATTCAGAGACACGAAAGCATGCCACAGACAGAATCCTCAGAGGGAAGAAGGAGAGTAGGTCAACCAATGACCTTGTCTGCATATCTGCACAACCCACGGAAACAAACAAGGACGAGGGAAGAGACAGGAGTGAGGAGAAGGGGGTTTCATAGAGAGGGGGAGGAGGGGAACATCTAATACTTCCAACAATAGAGATGATTTTTTTAATGATTAGAATGCAGCCATAGCAATGAGGTGAGATTTCTGAGATTAGATTATTAAAAAGCCTGTGACTTTCTCCCCCTGTCTCCCAGTCTCTGTGTCTCTCCTCACTTAATCACTCCGATGAAGCCATTGTCAGCTGTCTCACTGAGATGCTCACACGGCAAAGAAGGATCAGCAAGGACTAAAGCCCTCCCTCATGCCACCCACAGAGGAACGGAACCCGCTGATAACTGCGTGAGGGAATTTGAAAGGGCATCTTCCACATCTGAGTCTTGAGGTGTCTGAAGCTCTGTTTGACCCACTGATTACGAGAGCCCAGATGAACCCGGCTAACCTCCACCTGGATTTCAGCCCCGCAGACACAATGAGGTAATAACGGTTGGTTATTGGTTCAGTTTATTAGACAATTCAGTACACAGTGGGTCACTCTGGGCTGTGGCCAGAAACAGCCACGGAAGTAGTCTCTCCCTTGTCTTTTCCCTTAGCACAGTGGTTCTCAACCTTCCTGATGCCACCACCCTCTAATACAGTTCCTCATGTTGTGGTGACCCCCAAGCATAAAATTATTTTCATTGCTACTTCATAATTGTAATTTTGCTACTGTTATGAATCGTACTATAAATATCAATGTTTCCCAATGGTCTTAGGCGACCCTTGTGAAAGTCATTCAACCCCCAAAGGGGTCAAGACCCACAGGTTGAGAACAGCTGCCTTAGCAGGATTTGGTAGAAGTCTCTACGAACACTCTTCAGAAGACGCACTTTAATGGACTGGAGGTGGGCACAGGGGCATTCCATTGTAAGAATAACTCCTCAGCTGTCAGCACTCTAGAATGCATACTTCTCTAAGTCAGGAAAATGTAAAGAAAGCTAAGCCACTTGCCCAAGACTTTCTGGCTGGTTTCTGATGAGTGGAGCTAAATCCAGGCACTCAGATACCCAGGTAGTGATCTACCAAATGACTCTGAGCCCAACACAGATGAACAAATATGATGACATTCATTATTAATATTATATGTATATAATTAGAATAACTGAGTCCACGAATTCTTTTTTTAATATATTTTATTGATTTTTCACTGAGAGGAAGGAAGAGGGATAGAAAGTTAGAAATATCGATGAGAGAGAGACATCGATCAGCCGCCTCCTGCACGCCCCCTACTGGGGATGTGCCCAAAACCAATGTTCATGCCCTTGACCGGAACAAACCTGGGACCTTTCAGTCCGCAGGCTGACGCTCTATCCACTGAGCTAAACCGGTTTCGGCTCCACGAATTCTTTTATTAACCTTTTCTTGTTTACTAGCTAGTCCGAGGCATCTAGATACAAGGTCGTTTCTTTCCTGTTTGTATTCAGTCACTCCTAAAGGACTATCAAGAATCTTTGCACTATGATCACAGAATGTTGAATTGAAAACATTTCCCAAAGCCCCAAGACATATTTCAACGCTCAGCTCCACATACCATTGTTGCATGAATGCCCAAGATAAGGCCGGCCCTATTTTATAATTCAACTTCACTTCAGGGCAGAGAAAGCAAGGCGGAGCATCATAAACTCAGCCAATGGAGTATTCTTCCATCCTAAGGACACACTGTAGAGGAATGATATGGGGAATGCGGAAAGACAGTTCCTATGTTTAGAGAACAGTGAGTTCTTGGAAAAGCCAGTGCAATCCTCCCAGTGACTCTAATTGCCATGGATACACAGAAAGAGGGTGGAGATACAGTTGTTTTTGCTACGACTGGGGCTGCTGCTGCTTCTCCTGTCTTGTTTCTGTTTTTGTGACTGTTCTCTTAAAGGCCCTTTGCCCTTAGCATGGGGTCCTTCAACCAGTCTGAAGATGTCTCACTAATGAAGAGCCCAGTCTATTCATGTGTGTCGAGATTGTGCTGCAGTAACAGACCATCCCCAGATCACAACAGGTTAACAAAACAAAAACGTATTTTCTTCATAGTAAATGTCTGCCATAGATTAGCTGAAGACTATTCTGCATGGTTCCTACCCGAAGACCAACCCATCAGAGAACCCTTCTCTAAACCACTGCAGGCTCTGGTTTCAGAGGCCGGTGGTGACAGTAGCCATTGTGAAAACTGGTTCTAAAGTGCTCCCCCAGAAGTGATACACTGACATTGAACCGTCCTGAGCAAGCCACCCAGATATGCCTAACTCTAAGGAGGGAGGGGAGAGCAAGCCTAACGCATGCCCAGAAGGAAGAGAAGAGTCCAGAGGACGCAAAGTGTCTCCCAGGCAATTATCCTGGAGTTAAGGTTATATTGGAGGACAATTAGCAGAAAGACAGGAATAGACACATCAAATGGATACTTACTCCCCTTTCCCTGAAAGTAAGACATCCCCTGAAAATAAGACCTACTTCCAGTTTTGCCTCTTGCTGTAATATAAGGCATCCCCCCAAAAATAAGACCTCCCCGATAATAAAGCCTCCCCAAACATAGACCTTCCCAGAATATAAGGCCCCCAAAGCCACTGTAAGGTGTCTGACTCCTGATTTAAGGAGACCTCGCACTGCCTGAACAGCTCCGGCTGCACCGCGGCCCATCAGTGAGCTGGTTTGTGATGACAACATTAAATTTCCCCTTTTTTTTTTTGTTCAACAATAAATGTGCACCATATTCTTCTTCATGGAAAAATAAGACATCACCTGAAAATAAGACATAGCGCATCTTTGGGAACAAAAATTAATATCAGACACTGTTTTATTTTCGGGGAAACAGGGTAGCTGGTAGAGTTTATAACAAGGCTAAGTGGCTTTCAAAGTCTTCTCTTTGGTCGGATGAGAGTCTACCTGATTCCAATCATACTTTGTAGTGAGAAGGCAGGCAAAGCTGTCAGACTCCTGTTTGTGAGCCATCTCTTTTTTCCTCTCACCCCGTGTTTGCCGTCTCCCAGTTTCAGCAGGGATGTTGTTTTTCAAGTTTCCTCTGTCTTCTGCACCTCCAGATACACCCTGTGCATGGCATCCCTTCTTCTGCCATCACTCTTTTCTTCCTTTTTTCCACAGCCAGGAATCTTGAGGACTCAGTGTCAACTCTTTCAACTTTCCAACCTCATGTTCATATTTGCAGATTCTTCCCATAGCCAAAGGAGAGGACACTGAACAAGGGTGAAGGTCATTGAGGTCATCTAGAATTCAGCCTGCCGTAGCTAACAAAATGCCAAAGAGCAAGAAAAGTCAAAGACAGTTGGAAGCTGCATCTCACTTGCCTGTTGAATGAAAGACTGAGTAAATCATTGGGGCCTCTTTGTGTACAGTGTAAATTGGTGGTCTAGTTTCATTTTTTTTTTGCATGTATCTGTCTAATTTTCCCAACACCATTTATTGAAGAGACTGTCTTAACTCCATTGTATGTTCTTACCTCCTTTGTCAAATATTAATTGAGCATAGTGGTTTGGGTCGATATCTGCATTCTCTATTCTATTCCATTGATCTATATGTCTGTTCTTGTGCCAGTACCAGGCTGTTTTGAGAACAGTGGCTTTGTAATACAGCTTGAAATCTGGTATTGAGATCCCATCTACTTTGTTCTTCTTTTTTTAGGGTTACTGTAACTACTCGGGGTTGTTTTTATTCTAGTTGAATTTTTGGAGAGTTCTTTCTAGGTCTGTGAAATATGCCATTGGTATTTTAATGGGGAATTGCATTGAATCTATAGGTTGCTTTGAGTAGTATGGACATTTTGTTGATTATACCAACAAAAATGAATTCAAAATGGATAAAGTTCGGGAAACCATAAAAATACTAGAGGAATTCACAGGCAGAGAAATCTCATACATATGCTGAAGTAATTTCCTCACCGATACTGTTCCTAGGACAATGGAAGCTAAAGAGAAAATAAACAAATGGGACTACATCAAAATAAAAAGCATTTGCACAGCAAAAGAAACCATCAACAAAACAACAAGAAAGCCCACTGTATGGGAGAATATATTTGCAAATGTTATCACTGATAAAGGTTTAATCTCCAACATCTACAGGGAACTTACACAACTTAATAAAAGATAATTGATCCAATAAAAAAAATGGGCAATGGACCTAAATAGAATCTTTTCAAAAGACGACAGAAGGAAGGCCAAGAGACACATGAAAACATGCTCAAAGTCACTAATTATCCGAGAGATGCAAATCAAAATGACAATGCGATACCATCTCACACCTGTCAGAATGGCTATCATCAACAAATCAACAAACAACAAGTGCTGGTGAGGATGCTGAGAAAAAGGAACCCTTGTGCACTGCTGGTGGGAATGCAGACTGGTACAGCCACTGTGGAGAACAGTATGGAGTTACCTCAAAAACTAAAATGGGACTCCATTTGACCCAGTGATCCCACTTCTAGAAATATACCCCAGGAAACTAGAAACACCAATCAGAAAGGATAGATGCACCCCTATGTTTATGGCAACACAATTCACCATAGTTAAGATATGGAAACAGCCTAAGTGCCCATCAGCAGATGAGTAGATTAGAAAACTGTGGTACATCTACACAATAGGACACTTCGCTGCTATAAAAAAGAAGGAATTCTTACCATTTGCAACAGCATGGAACTGGAGAGCATTATGCTAAGTGAAATAAGCCAGGCCATGAAAGAAAAATACCACATGATCTCACTCATTTATGGACAATAAAGAATATTATAACCTGATGAATAAAAAGATAGAGACAGAGGCAATAAAGCACTGAACAGACTGTCAAATTATAGATGGGAGGATAGGGAGTGCTGGGGAGGAGGGGGGGAATAGATCAACCAAAGGACTTGTATGCATGCTTATAAGCACACCAATGAACACCAGACACTGGGAGGGGGGGGGGGTTTGAGGGCATGAGACAGGGGGTAGGGAAAGCTGGAGGAAGGTCAATGGGGGAAAAAGGAGACATATGTACTAATATATGTAATACTTTAAACAATAAAAGAATATTAAAAAAAGAAAAGTCAAATACAGTTGGAAGCTATATTCACTTGCCTGTTGAATGAAAGACTGAGTACATCACGGGGGCCTCTGGATCATCTTCTCCATGGCTACCTCAACCCCTCACAGTACTATCATGGATGTCTTGATTATCTGAAAATTCTGGCATCCCAACAGACATGCTTCTCCTGACTTTGCCCTCAACGTAATGCTATGCCTAGGCACCAAAGCTCTGGCTCTGGATGGCGCAAGTTCAAATCCATCTTTTCCTTGTACTGCTTTGTCGTGTTACTCGAAGTCACTTCACCTCGCTCAGGCTAAACCTCTTCCTCTAAAGATAATGATAACTGCCTTATGGTGTTTCCACAAGGATTAGTTCACATTGTACAGCACTCACAAAGGCACACACTAAGTGTTCAACCAATGTGACTGTTATTGGTATCATCTTCTTCTATCCCTTTCATGCCATCAGCTTCCTGATTTTCACCTCTTTTTTCTTTTTTTCCTCTCTAGTTTCCTCTTTCATAGAAGCAGCCAGAAGCCTGTTACATTGGCCAAAATGCTGATCCTAAGAAAACAAAACAAACCATCCTGGGCAAATATACTTTCCCGAGAGTGATGGGATTAATTAGTGTCTGCTCCCTGCCACCCCCTCCCTGGACTTAGGCCTGGGCCACAGGACATGAAGGGGAGAGTTTGAAACAAGAGGTCCGAGTATCCTCTCCCCCCTTTGTTTGAATACAGTGGACAGGAAAGTCCTAAAGAGAGGTGAAAGGTCTGGGAAATAAAAACACAGAGGGCATATTAGAAATGGCTTTTCCATTAAGCATCTGTGTGACCTTGGCTGCTTGCATTTCATCACTAGTGACCTGCGTGCCTCTCCCTGCCAAAGGAAGAGCTTCACCCGTGAGGTAGACTTCTCACACGCACGTTCTGACATTTCTGATCGGGGAGCAGCCTGAAACCAGCCAGAACCTCCGGGAAGGAGTGGAGGACGTGTCAGGCTAATAAGAAAAGCAGGCTCCATTCGTTCAGTTCACCGGCCGCACGCTGCCCACAGAGAAAAATGGGGCCTTCACAAGGTCAGCCTGAAGGTCAGGAGCAAAAATGGCAACACATGAATGCCTTCTGGTTTTGTCTATTCTGTTGGATTTTACAAAGCACCTCCACGATCACTGTCAGTATCAATGTCACAAACAATGCTACACGTATGCAGGACGGTCATGATTATCTACATGTTTTGAAGGAGAGTGAAGTTCAGGTTTTGCCCAAGATGAGAGAACAAGGACTGAAACTAGATGTAGTGTGTTTAAACAAACTAAGAAGATTTTAGGCCTAAACTCTTAAACTCTTAGGCAGATGGTTTCTCTGCTCGTTGACCTTGGAATGCGACCATGAACAAAATCTCCACTCTGAGCCTTCCACTTTCCTGACCTGTAAAATAATAAATAATAATAATAATTCAGACATCAGAGAGTGGTCTACAAGGCTCACATTAGATCCTGTATATGATTTCACTTTACAAACTAAAATGTATGTTTAGCTGGTTGTATCAAGTTGTTCTGGCACTAAGACCAGCATCCTACCCACTCTTCCATGTATGTTCACTTAGAGAGGGCAAAATAATCAAACTCGTGTGTCTGGAAGATACACATTTCTGAGGCTGTTCCTTCCCCTATACTATCCCTTTCCGTGTGTCACCTGACCTGCTGAGCATGCCCCTGACACACCTCTTCCCAAATCTATGCCCATTTCTTAAAAGTTGCCATGGACTTCAACCTCACCGGGGACCCTCAAGGTGATGAGTCCCTTCTAATCTGGCTACTGACCCCTGCTCTGAGCTCAGAACTGGCTGGTGACATGGGGGACATTGTGACATGCACTATCTTATTTTTGTCAGGTCACCAGTGACAGAACATAGAATTGAGCAGATTAAATGGAAGTCCCCTGGAGGCAGATAGTTTCCTTGTCTTGCCAACATGTACTCAAGACCAATATCTTTGGTTTATTCCACCAAGGTCAGGCTGGTGCTGGGATTGGACCTCATGGTTCATTTTCTCTATCAATATCACTGACTCTGGCCTCGTTCCTCTGGGGTCACTCGTAAGTCACTGGCTGAGATCAGGGGCAGGCCGTGTCTCTCCTCAGTGGCAAATCTTCTTATTCTCTGAAAAGGGTGACTTCAGTCGTAATTTTCTTACAAAGATGCTCCTCTCCAGCAGCTCCCCCCCTGTGACTCCCACAAATGAATCAGGCAAGCTGAGAGGTTCCAGCTGAGTAAAAACGCAGCCTCCATCTCTACATGTTAAATATTCCTGGACCTATTACCCATGTGTGATTTGCATCAACATTTTAATTAAAATGTCATCACAAATTTAAGAGAAGGAAAAGGGCAGGGAGAGGCCAGGATAAGAAGGGCCTGTTAGAATGCGTGGAGTTGTGTGTGTGCTGCTTCTTCATTTCTTTCTCCTCAAAGCGTTCTGAGTTTTTGACATTTCTGTATTTTTAGCAGCTTTAGATCCTGCAGCTTACAGATTGAAAAGCCTGCGGCACTGACTTGCCAAATGGAAAATATATCAAAACAAATGACAAACAGAAAAGCTTAGCTGAACAACGGCCATTCTGGGTGATAAAGGCTTGAGCTGAGATGAGGGATCTCCGAGGGCATGGAAGACGGATGTGTCCATGGAGAACAAGGAACAGAACACAGGATATTAGTCCCGCTTAGGGTTTTTTTTGTTCCTGGAGACAATCTTGTCTCCTAAGACATCTTGTCTCCTACGATCATAATTTCCAATAGGCCAGCACTTCATTTCTCTGATACATTTGATCGTATTTCGCAGCACAGGGCTTAGTACATCGTGGGAAAAAATGAGATCATCTAGAAAACTTCTTCACTAGTGGACTCTTGCCCCTAAATCTGCAGGTAAATTTCCATATGACCTTGAAGAGTCATTGACCGCCCTGTTTCATCACTGCATACAAAGTATAACCAGATATCACCAAATTGCAGACTAAACTTTAGACCTTTGTCCGTCCGTCATGGTGACTCTTAGGTCAAGTTAGAGGAGAAACTCTCTGGCTTGATGACTTGTTATGCAGAAGTTGTTTCAAGGGGTAAACTTGGACCTCTATCTAGAAGTGAAGGATATAAAAATAGATGATCTGTTTTATTCTCTTTAACTCAAAAATGCAAGGACTGTTTGAATTAAAATGCTGAGCCTTCCTCCTAAAATATCAAACCCAAAATGACACTGCATCAGGCTTCGGTGTCTGGTGGAGAAATAGAACGTATTCATATATAATTCGCTGGTCCATTGATAAGAAACTTGTATTTTCAATGGCTTCATTTTATCTCAGCTATAAAAAATCTCAATCCTGTCTCAAACATGATATTTTCCCTTTCAATACAAGAGGCAATTTATTTTATTGTTACTTGAAACTAAAGGAATCCAATACACTGGTCGGAGCCAAAGAAGACCATAATGACAACATGATTGATCTTTTTCTAATGCATTGCATTGCTATTCTCAAATTGGAGAAATGCAATATAGAAGATATTCATTTGTCCCGCCGACCAGTATTCATCTCTGTAATAGAATGTAACACTCCTTTGTATTTATTAAGTGCCTGTCACCACTAGAAATACAAAGTAAAAGGACTTCACTATTGATTCTCAGGCATGGTCCGATACCAGTTGTTACACCCTGCTGACATGAAGAGTCTGCAGGAGAGCTGGAGGCAGAAATACCAGCTCTATCGCACAGTGGGGAAAAGAAATGTGGACCAAGGATCCACTGGTCGAAATGGAAGTTACAGAAACAGATACTATTCAACAGGACAAAACATAAAGTTTAAAGCAAATGTAGGTGTTCAACAATGGAGTCTAGAAAAAAGGTGCCAGCCCCCATGGCCAGGTAGTCTTTGGTACAGATGAAAAAGAGACTTCAGCCGAAACCAGTTTGGCTCAGTGGATAGAGCATCGGCCTGGGGAATGAAAGGTCCCAGGTTCGATTCCAGTCAAGGACATGTACATTGGTTGCAGGCACATCCCCAGTAGGGGGCGTGCAGGAGGCGGCTGATCGATGTCTCTCTCTCTCATCGATGTTTCTGGCTTTCTATCCCTTTCCCTTCCTCTCTGTGAAAAATGAATAAAATATACTAAATTAAAAAAAAAAAGAGAGAGAGACTTCAGAAAGTTAAGCTTTTCTCTTTGGGCCATTGAACCATTACATGTTTGAGCCAAGACTTGAAATGCATTTTTGACTGACTGATCCCAAACCCCATGTATTAGCATGATTTCACAGTGCTTCTTCAGAAAATAGTTATGTTTTATCGCCTGATAGCCAAAGGCCAATTGATGACAACAATTTCAATGGTGAATATTTACTGCCTTCTTAATGTCTGCTAACTTTAGTCCAGAATAGTTTTGAATGAAGTGAAATGGAAGTATGTAAAGTCTTTAGGAACACACCTCTCCCTAGTCTTGTGTATTATTCTGTTGGACAAAGTTTAAGAAATGAGAATCAGCACAAGATCTTACAAATCCTGAGGGTAGATATGCTTATCATGGAAGGCTGCTTGGAGGAATAGGAAGGCAGACAGCCTTGACCCTGTACCATGAGTTGTCCACTATTCTGTTGACATTGTCTGCTCTTGACACCAAATCATCAACAGGCCGTGGGGCAATCTCCAAGATCACAGGAAGCATTTTATCCTCCTTTGCCTTATCTTCAGAAGTCAACAGTAGCCTAATGCTGACATCATGCTTATGTCACATCACCTCACTTTATCTCAGCAGGCAGGCATTTTATCATCTCGAATCATCACAAGGTGTGATGTGTAAATACAGTATAAGATATTTTCAGAGAGAGAGAGAGAGAAAGAGAATGATAGAGAGAGAGCACATTCACATAACTCTTATTACAGTATGTTTCTATAGTTAATCTTATTTATTATTGTTGTGGTTCATTTTCTTCTGTGCCTATTTTATAAAGTAAACTTTATCACAGGTATGCATGTATAGGTAAAAAAAACCTAGTGTATATAGGGTTTGGTACTATCTGCAGGTTCAGGCATCCACTGAGGATATAAGAAGTGAATCCTATTTTTCAGAAAACATAAACCTTCCTAAGTGTATGATGATAAAGATAGGGGTGTCACTCAGAAGTTCTAGGTTTACTCTTAGATTTGCTTCACACTTGTGCTAGGAGCCCTTGATCACAGGTAGGTTGTCTCACTCCCCAATTCCTCTGCCCACATTTTAGATGTCTCTCATAAAAGATTAATAATCTGGATGTGATGTAAGCTACTAAGGCAAGCTACAGGTGGGTTTGGGAGGCAGTAGGAAAAGGTACTCTGTGAGACAATTACTTATTTTGACAGAGACCGGACAAAACACTCCATGTGATTTTTGCCCAGTTAAGCGGGTGAGTCTTTGATGCCAAATCAGGCAAAGACTGCATTTATTCTGCTTGCCCTCAAAGGCAGAAAGTTTAACTCCCAGGAAACAGAAAGGCTGAGGGGTCTACAGTTAGCAGAGGGAACTGATTGTCTCTTATCCATCAGTGGCCAACATCTAGAGATAATCCCAAAAGTCTGATTCTCCTTGTTAAACGACTTTGTGATTCTGTCAGGCTCAGTGTAGTGTCCCAAAATCCAGACTGCCAGAGGCACATGCTTCCTTGAGCTGCAGACCTCTTCCACTCTCCTTTGCCTTCCGTGTTTCTTTGAAACAGAATTCAGCTTCCACTCACAACTGAGCCGAACCTTTACTTTTCCATTGTGTAATAAAAGAGATTAGTTTTTCTCCCTATTTATTTTATGACTGCTAAAATGGCCCTGGGATTTCCTCTGATAAATATGTCCCAGATAGAGCAATAAATCATCCAGGATTGTTAAGTATGATAGTGAGTAGCTGTGAATCACACTGAATTTTACCAAAAATTCCTTTGAGAACATCTAATATTTGAGTCTAACCACTACCCCCTTACTTTCTTATTCTGGTGACAGATCTCCCTTCTCTTCTTCCCCCAGTGGTCACGTGAGTTAAGATGGGGTAACAGTACTTTCTTTTCCAGGTAACAAGAATTAGTCCATGAGTAGCCCCGGGTTACTAGTAGACCAATCACAGTCCTCCTATGGTACAGAACGATTTCTTTTCTCTCATGTGGTGAAAATGTGAGAAACTTCTAGAAGCTATGAGTCCATCTTTATGGAGAAAGATAGTCTGCAAGAGGAAAGATGGAAGCCAGATGAAGATAAAGCAAAGATAAGTAGGATAGAGAACTCCTATGACAGCCTTCTAACCCTGCCTTTCCCCAACCCTGCCCTTCCTCATTCAGAGGTCAATAAATGGCTGTTTGTTTCAGTTAACTCAAGTTTGGGTTTTCTGTCTTGCAGCTAAAGGAAGTCTTCTATTGAATGATTCTTGAGCAAGAAATGTTCTTAATACAGCAAAGGGGACAACTATTGCACCTTTTGGGAAGACAGAAAATATAACAATGATTACACTTAAATAGCTTATTGACCTGTTTATTCCATATGTTGATATTATTTATGTGATTAGCATGCCCATCTAAATAATATAATAAACATTAAGTAATAATAACTTAGATATCATTTAAATAATTATGAATCAAGTGTATAAAGTGCTTTTCAGTTTACAACCCACTCACAACAGCAACTATGCATGTGGAGTATTAGTTTGCCAAGTGCTTTTATCTGGCCTCCCCTAAAATCTTGAGGCTCAAGTCTGAGCAGAAAGCCAAGAGCTGGTTCAAACTAAAACTCTCAGTGCCTCTGACTTCAAATAAAAGTAATGAGGATTTGGTGGGATGGTGCTGTTGCTGTTACGGAATTAATAAATAATAAATCTCCAGGTCCCCATGAATATGCCACTGAACAAGTGACAGACGAAACCAATGGCCATGTGAAGTCCCCTTCTCTCAGAGGCTGGGATCCTGTGGATGTCACACATCACACTTACCCTACCAAGAATGAAGTCCATGGGGTGTGTGGGGAGCACCTCCAAGTTCAGATTGCCTCCAGCTGTGATGGACGACGACGATGGGAATCAGTTCATGTGCATGTTCAGGTCACTGCTGTCTCCTTACAAAAATGAGGGTCCTGGAAGATAAGAAATTCTCACTGTCAAAATTAGATTCTTTTACAGGTAAAGGGCTCGTGGTAAATACAAGGAGCTTTCTCCTAGAAGCAGCACCCTTTTTTTTTAAACATATTTTATTAATTTTGTACAGAGAGGAAGGAAGAGGGATAGAGAGTTGGAAACATCGATGAGAAAGAAACACCAACCAGCTGCCTCCCGCACACCCCCTACTGGGGATGTGCCTGCAACCATGGTACATGCCCTTGACCGGAATCGAACCGGGGACCTTTCAGTCCACAGACCGACACTCTATCCACTGAGCCAAACAGGTTTCAGCATCAGCATCCTCTTGAAAAGCCAGCTGGAGTGGCAGCCCGAAGAGAAATATTCCCTGACCCTCAGCAGCCGGCACTGCACACACTGAAAGCGGCCCCGAATCCATCACCAATCCGCACGTGAGGGGCTCTGATCACCAGAGACCACTCTTGCCCCCCATCTGGTCTTGGGGGTCGATTCCGGCCGCTTCAAACTTGAGTCACAAGAGTCCATTTACAGCTAAAATGCAGTGGCTGACTGCCAGCCAAACAGGACCCAGGGGATCAGCCTTCGGAGAAAAATCCTGAAGTCACTCACTCAGAGTAAGAAAAGCGGGACTGGGGGAAAGCTGGGTAACTGACACATTTTCACACGGGGAAACGTGATGCACATCAAGCTCATATGTTATTTGGAAAAAAAAGTGCTGATACCAAGCCACTTAAGCAACACCTGACAGGCCCAGGCCTGATTGGAAAATAAAATACGGTGCCCTCACAGGCACAGGTGCTGACTGCACAGAACTGCTACAGCTGGCGACGGGGAATCTCCTGAGGTTTGGGGTTCAAGTTCAGTTCGGGGAAAGGGTTTGGCTGCTTTTATGCTTCTTGGTGCAGCTTGATGGATCTGGGGGAGGAAGAAGGGAGTTGGGGACAAAAAGGAATTGCTTTGAGCAGCTGATTGTGAAGCCCCCATCTTATAGAAAAACTGCTGTTTGAAATTTTCACCTTGCTCTTGGCTTCTGTCAATGCTTGCTTGCTTAAATAATAAGGAAAATGAGACTATTCTCACTTCAGAGAGGCCATGAAACCTGCCCTGGACAAAATGATCAGTGCTGGCACCAGGCCAGGCTTTTGGTTGAGGTCTCAAGGCCTCAGCACATAGGGGTCCTTTAAGCACTTGCAAAGGGGCGGGAAACATCCCATATTTGTGAGACAAAGAAGGTGAAAACATATAAATAGGGAAAATTCCTGCATGGTGGGGCCCAGCATTTGAGAAACATTTTCCTCTGGACCCGCGTGTAATAAATGTAACTCCAAACTCTCTGAACATGGTTTGATTATTCTGGTTTTCTGTAACATTTTCAAGGGCAAAGATCAGAAAAACAGAAAGAACAACTGGGGAGGCCTGATTTTAGCTCAGGGAGGACACAGGGGTTGGGGTGGCAGCAAATGACAAAGGAAAAGAAAAGGTGTCTGCGCTGCTGTTTCTTATTCTAAGGCCTGAGTCACATGAAAAAGATGAAGGTTGTGTGTGTGGTTTCCTTTGATGCAGCCCACAGACAGCTCTAACTTTGAACATTCTTTGCTGCCTGCATAATACTGACTTTATTTCTCTGGAATGGCATTGACCTAGCATCATTCATCCCCCACCCAGCACCTCTATGTGGAAGGACCACATGTGCATTGAAGCATCTATGTGCTGGCTTTGGAGACCGACTGTTTAAAGCTCAAACCCGGACTCAATCACTTACTTCCCAGTGACCTTGGGCAGGTTATTTAACCTCCTTGGGTCTCAAGTTCTCATTAGTAAAACAGAAATAATAATAGGATGTACCTACCTCATTGGATTATTGAGGGAATTCAATGAGTTTACACACACACACACACACACACACACACACACTGCTTGAAACAGTTCTGGGAACATAATCAGGGCTACATTAGTGGGGAAAATAAAGAAAATAAATACTGATTAAAATTTCACCTGAAAATGAATAATTATATAAATTGTAAACTGAATTTTAGAAGAAAAGCAGGTGGGTGAGTGAGACCTGAATTCATATAAAGAAAGCTACACAAAAGTGGCAATATTGCAAGTGAGAAATCAAGTTAAGGAAGAGTTTGTTGAAAGGAAAGGAGATTTGGGTGAGTGTTCCCAGCTCTTCCACAAGGATCTTCCTTCCTAAAGAACAGTGGTTGGCAAACTTTTTTTTCTGTGAAGGGCCAGATTGTGAGGTCGTGAAGTCTCTGTTGCAACTTCTTAACTCCCGCTATTTTGTGCAAATGGAACAGTAAGCAATGTGGATCGCCCAATCTTTCACTGAACTGTAAGCTTCCCTGAGGGCTAGACCTTGTCTCAGCCAGCCTTTGTATTCAGTCCCTGACACTTGAATGCTCAATAGACACTCAAGAAACAAAAGAGTAAATAAGCATCAGAAGAAGTATCTACTCAGGAGAACACCTGGGCCCTAATATTCTGTTAAGTATCTAGAGCAGCAGTTCTCAACCTGTGGGTCTCGACCCCTTTGGGGGTCGAACGACCCTTTCACAGGGGTCGTCTAAGACCATCAGAAAATGCAGATATTTACATCACGATGCATAACAGTAGCAAAATTTCATGGTTGGGGGTCACCACCACATGAGGAACTGTATACAAGGGTCGCGGCCTTAGGAAGGTTGAGAACCACTGATCTAGAGGGATCACATTATAAATAACCCAAACCATGCCTATTAAAGGATGCCTTCCTGAGAAACCAGCTTTCGGTGATCATTGAAAAGGCCCTAGTACCATACAGAGTCACAATTTGAGATATTGGTGGTGAGGTTTCAACATACGAATGTTGAGAGGGGTCACTACTGAGCCCACAAAAGAGCGAAATAACAAAGAAAGTAGTTGGAGTTAGAGAGGCACTGTTTGTCACAGCCTAGCTTTGTGCCTAGAACTAACTTCCCACATTCTTTTTTTTTTAAATATATTTTATTGATTTTTTTACAGAGGGAAAGGGAGAGAGATAGAGTTAGAAACATCATTGATCAGCTGCCTCTTGCACGCCCCCCACTGGGGATGTGCCGCAACCAAGGTAGGTGCCCTTGATGGGAATCGAACCTGGGACCCTTCAGTCCATAGGCCAACGCTCTATCTACTGAGCCAAACCGGTTTTGGCATTTCCCACACTCTTAAACAAGACAACACATTGGTTCAGTCAGCGTAGGACTCCATCCCTCAATCCTGGGCATCTGTACCACCTCAAGGCTGTTTTTTGCTTTTCTGAGAAGCGGCCATAGTTCCCAGCTGCTACTCCCCTCCTGCTATGCAGAGTCTTTCTGCAGAAGCTTCTTCTCAACTAATCTCCCCAAACATTCTGCATTAGAGGGTCTTTAGAGTGTGCCCGTTCTGAAAAAATAAGTCCCGTGGGGGAAAAAAATCAGCTCCCCTAGGGACCAGTCTATTTCCCAACCAGTTCATGTGGTTTCTTAGCAACATCATCCCTTGAGAACAGCTCTTCGGAACCTTTGGTCAACTCACACGAGTAGTCTCAGAGCTGCATCAGAAAACCAGGCTTATGCCGAAACCGACTTGGCTCAGTAGATAGAGCATCGGTCTGTGGATTGAAAGGTCCCAGGTTCGATTCTGGTCAAGGGCATGTACCTTGGTTGCAGGCACATCCCCAGTAGGGGGTATGCAAGAGGCAGCTGATCGATGTCTCTCTCTCATCCATGTTTCTAACTTTCTATCTCTCTCCCTTCCGCTCTATAAAAAATCCATAAAATATATATTAGAAAAAAGAAATAAAGAAAACCAGGCTTCTCATCTTCCCTCAGTCACTGCAGAGCGGGATGTCTGTTGCCGTCCTCCATTTCTTCTTCCTAAATCATGGAGCGGGAAATAGCTCCTCATTCTCCCTGAGCTGAGGATGAACTGACGCTCCTCCAGGAATATAAGTCAATTTGTTCCTTTCTTCTCCATCCCTGTGACCTCTGACATCATTAAGATCTTCAGCTCTTAACTTTCAACCAACAAATACCTATCTATCAACAAGTGAATCTAAAAATCAAGCGAATTAAAAATCTGATGAGCAGAATAAATTGCCTACTATCTCTTGGTTTTCCAAACCATCCTCCACTCAGGACTTCAGAATAATCATTTTGCAGCTTGAATGTTTCCATACAATCTCCCGGCTTAGTAGAGCTCACTTCTCTGTGCTATTGAAGGAGGTGAGGCTTATTAGCTCCTCCCATCCTCTGCCTCACACCCCATCTTCTTACAGCGTGACGCTCCTCCTTGCATATGCTTATGTGCTGCCTCTGCTTGGAATGCTTTTGCTTATCTCCTCATGATCCTTTAGACTCCGTTTGCATCATTTCTCAAGGAAGCCTTCCTATTCCCACTGATACTGATTAGATTCTGTCTCTGGCCATAATTCCCTATTTGGGTCTCCACTATTACAGCCAGTAGATTTCCTAGTATTTCCCTGCTGTGTCTATCTTCAAGACCGTGAGCTCCTGCAGAATAGCAACCGTGTGGGTCATTCTTAAAGCCCCAGGGCTCAGGACAATCCCTTCAACAAAGTCCAGCCTCATTCAACGCGGGACTGAGCTCATTATTCTCAAGCTTCCGTGCCCACTCCACAGAGGTATCATCAACCAGATCAGCCGTGTTCAAGCCAAGATTCACAAGGAGCCTAGCAGAAGTCCCCAATTCCTCTTCATTCGTCCTCTCTGTTGGCTGAGAGGCAAAAATGTAAATTAGATCTTGAGAACAACTCAAGGCATTTCATCATTCCCCAATGTAAACATGTCAATTAAATTCAAATAATACCTTTAGATTTTTGCCAACTGTGGGATTGTGTTGAAAAAAAAAAGAGAATATATAGCTCTCTCTGCCTGCATTCTGCCTCCCTTGACAGTTAGTGTGAATTCTAGAATAACCCCATCCGTCAGTCTGTCTTTCACTTGGATATCATGTCTATTTCCCAATCTCTGACTTGGTCTCACCTGAAAAACAAAGTGGAATGAGTCACCCAAATGCAACACGGACAAAGATCTTGTTCTCTTTCTCCTCATGAAACTCTTTACTGTAAGAAGGGCAAAGTCTCTTTTAGATAGAGTTTTACGATGAAAATTTGTCTTTGCTGAGCCTGTCCAATTTATAACTATAAAAGAGTGAGGAGGTTATTCTGGGTATTGACCTTTCCCTTGCTACTTGGGAAGTCTACTTTCCAAAATTTAATTCCCCACAAATGTGGAGGATGAAAGTTCAAGATCAAGGCATCAGCATATTCAGCTCATAGATGCAAGAAAACTAGGATTTGAAAGTAAAGAGAGAAGGTTCTTGCTTTTCAAACACGCTGTGCAATGGGTTTGCTACTCCAGAAGGCAAAAAAATAAATAAATAAATAAATAAATAAATAAATAAATAAAACAAAACAAAAAAAACTTTTCCCAAACACCCACAGCAAAGATATTTCCAAAGAAGAGTCTTGCTATAGACCAATTGTTTGTGTCCCCCCAAAATTCGTATGATCAAGTCCTAACCCTCAATGTTACGGTATTAGGAAAATAGGTCTTTGGTACCTTTGGTACTCCAGTACCTCCGGTGACTTATTTGGAGAAAGGGTATTTAAAGCAGTGATGGAAATGAAGTCATTTGGATGGACCCTAATCCATTCTGATTGGTGGCTTTAGAAGAAGTAGTTAGAAGACAGATATGCCCAGAAAGAAGATCAAATGAAGACACAGAGAGAGAAAGAAAAGCTATCTACAACAGCCCTCTTACCGCTGTTCCACAGAAGAAAATAAAAGACTTAAAATCACAAGACAGTGAAGTCTTCCAAATTCAAAACCAGGCAATTTTGCTCCTGAGCTCCGAGCTCTTTTGGCTTAAATGCTTACTTTCAGATAGATGTTTATCTAGCCCCATTTTACAGATTTAAAAAAAAAACAAACTGAGTCTCAGACATTCTTCTAAGATCTGAAATAAGTGGTAGACCCTGGACTTTTACCCAAGACCTTTTGCAACCAATACCTGTTCTCTTGATCACCTGGAGAAATTTATGCCAGGAAATCTGCCCCTGCTAAGATCCCAGTGTCTTCTAGAGTCTGGCCTCTCACCCCTTGAATTAATTCTACCTTCATTTGATTTATCTGGTTCTAGCAGCTTCCTCTTCTACTCTCTTCCTCAACTGTCTGAGGGGGAGGATGTCTTTCAGTGAACCAGAAAATACTTCTAGCTTAGATTTATGAGATTCTGCATCGAGTCCCCAAAGAAGCAGAATCATCACAAGAAATTATTTTCCTTTTAATTAAAAAATATTACTGACTGTGGCTCTGGCCCTGCTGATTCTCAGAACAGACAATACCGATGAGCATAATAAATGAGCAATATTAATTTTCCCCTACTAATTTAAAGATAATATCCCTCACATGAGCCAGCAGCTAACAAGTTTGTGCACCAGGTCATCTGTTACCTCTGAGCTCCGTCGGCATTACCTCTGTATTTTTATTGACTTTGGGGCATCCCCAAGGAAGGAGATATGCATAATCATGGCAAGAGATGCAACTCGATACAAGTGTCCTTTTTAGGAATAATAGTCATCTGGGAAGCAAAATAGAAGCAATTTTCAGCTAAAAGCTGACAGGTTACATATTCTGTGTAGAAAAGAGCAAACTTTCAGATTCAGCTCTGATTCTGTGACCATGAAGTCATGAGGTGAATTTTAACCCCCACTACAAAATTTATATGTTGAAGCTCTAACCCCTTAACTCAGTGGTTCTCAACCTTCCTAATGCCGCGACCCTTTAAGACAGCTCCTCATGTGGTGGTAACCCCCAACCATAAAATTATTTTCGTTGCTACTACATTACTGTAATTTTGCTACTGTTATGAACTGTAATGTAAATATCTGATATGCAGGATGTATTTTCGTTGTTACAAATTGAACATAATTAAAGCATAGTGCTTAATCACAAAAACAATATGTAATTATATATTGTGAAATATATATTTCTAATTACTAATAAATGAAATTTTGTCTTGAATCATGGTGTAGCATGGGCAACAGTCTTCATATGACAACAGTAAATTACATTGCTACACTTTGCTACACTGAGGAGCGGTCTATTGGTTCCTAAGACCATGGGAAATATGTGTTTTCTGCTGGTCTTAGGCAACCCCTGTGAAAGAGTCGTTCGACCCCCAAAGGGGTTGCGACCCACAGGTTGAGAACCGCTGCCTTAACTCCTAAGAATGGGATTACATTTGGAAGGCCTTTTAAAAAGGTAATTACTTTTAAATGAGGTCATACACATGGGCCTTAATCCAATCCAACAGGTGGCCATGGAGCTTGCCTGAATATCCCCTAACACCTCACCAGAAATAAAAGATAGAGTTCTTGAAGACTTTATAAGCTTGAACTAGACATGATGCCAGGCAAGGTCTGAGCACAGTTTTTCATTGACCGGTGCTACCTCTTGAGAGTCACTGCAATGGGAAAAGGAGCACTACCCTTTTTTGATACGTTTAAGTCATCTGGAGAAGACCTGGAGGATGGAGAGAGAGAGGCATCAAGGAGCACCAAGACACAGGCATGAGAGTAAGACACTGGAAGTGAATCCTCTGGTCTTAACTGCCCCAGCTGGTACCATCTGAGGCAGAGATGAGCTGGCTAGCCCAGTCTTTCCTACCCACTCCACCCACAAAATTGTAAGCCAAATAAATGGCCATTTTTAGCCACTACATTTTGTGACTATTTATTATGCAACAATAATACCTTAGTCTATTCAGATTGCTATAACAGAATACCATAGACTGGGTGGCTTACAAACAAGAAAATTTATCCCCCACAAATGTGGAGGATGAAAGTTCAAGATCAAGGCATCAGCATATTCAGCTCACAGATGGCCACTGTCTGCTTCATACATGGCTATCTTCTCACTGCGAACTCACAATGGTAGGGGGGTGGTGTTAATGAGTTCACTAGGGTCTCTTTTATAAGGGCCTAATGCATTCATAAGGTTTCTTTCTCTATGATCTAATCACCTCCCAAAGACCCCCCATCTTCTAATGCCATCCATTGAAGATTCGACTTCACCATATGAATTTGAAGGAAATGGTTACATTCAAACCATAGCAAATATATATAAACAAAACCTGGTTAGCATGTTTCAGTAGAAAATATAGCTCTACAACAATTAAATATAAATTTATATTCTGTCCTTGACTTCTTACAACCACGTGATGATGGAAAGCTCACATAATTTTCTAATTTTCAGTGTGGTTTTTTTTCTTTCTATAAAATGGGGATACATTGACTCCTATGATACAACTCTCATGGATGGGACACTGAATAATTCATAGCCTCTACCATGAAGGATTACACAGTCTGTTAGACAAACAAGGCAACAAGCCAGAAATTCATAGGGCAGGGCTGTGGGTTCTCCTATTGCACTAAGTACAGCAATATATCGGAGGGATGGGGGGAGTGTTGGGGTCACCCCTAGGGTTGGTAAGGAAAGTGCAGATGAAGTAGAATCTAAACTGGAACCAACAATGCAGGGGATTAATCAAGTGAAGAAGGCATGATGGGGCAAAAAGAGGATGTTTAAGAGAGAGGGTGGGTGTAGAGTTCAGACCTAAGAGAGAGCAGGGACCATAAATAAGAAATCACCAACTGGATTGGGAGTAGGTGTTGAGTACTAGTGGTGTGTATATTTTTTCAAGTTCATTATGGAAGATTTGGCCACTCAAAGAGAACTTAGAATGAACTTCTCAGAAATGAATTGTGTAGTCAATTGTAACCTTTCGGGAGGACACAATTTGATGAATGTGCTGTGAAAAAGGGTTATTCTTGGGAGAGAAAAAATTCCAATTCTCTGAGATAAGCTCCCTAGAGAATTGGATGCTTTTCCAATTCAAAGAAGTGTTCAGGGAAGCAGTGGAGTGTATATAGAGAGAACAAAATAAATACAATTTCTTGTTTTGTATTAAACAGAAAAAGTACAACTCAAATCATACTTAAAAAAAAAAAAGGATCTGGTGTCCTGGTCAATGTGGCTCAGTTGGTTGGGCGTCATTCCATTCACCAAAGGTCCTTCCTTTGATTCCTGGTCAGGGCACATGCCTGGTTTTTGAGCTTGTTCCCTTGTAGTGGGGCAGGCAGGAGGCATCCAATGAATGTTTCTCTCACACATTGGTATTTCTCTCTCACTCTTCCTCTCTTGCTAAAATCAATAAATAAAATATTTTGAAAGAAAAAAATATATTTGAGTTAGAAAGTATAAAGCCCTGAAACAACTGTTAATGAGAATGAACATAATCTGATGCTCTTTCAAGCTCTGTGTGAATTATAGCAGCTTCTGATTATACCTGTTCAACACAAGGACAGAGAATAGGACAGTGGGACATTAATAAAATTGGTAGTCAGGAGGCTACGATAAGTGCCACGCACAAGAAGTATGAGTTCCCAACAAAAAAAGTGAGATGAATGTCTCCCACAAGCAGCAGAGGATCGAGCTCCAGAAAAACAAAGTCCTCAACCCAAGGAAAGTAAGGTCAGTGGAAAGCTATCTCCCCGCCACATCTCCTTTACTCGAAAGCCTTGGATCAGGCAGGTGGATGAGACTATTAGCATGTGATTCAGCGGACTGATGCTGGGAGGTTGCCTTGTGCCCACTACAAAGCTCCCAGAAGGAGAAAATATCAAGAATATGAACATCCCAAGTAGATGAGTGTCCCTCTTCTGGGTATGTGGGTTCCTTGCCTGGATGCTCCCTTGTAGACCACATTCTGGCTTCTAGGAACCTGGGGTTCCATTCCCAAATGGTCTAAAGCCTGCTTCTATCTAGTGCTTTCACAAGGCTTTTGCTTACATCTATCCCAAAATAAATTATTCAGAGATGAGCAAAAAGTGCTTCACACATAATGAAGTTTTTATTTAACCTCAGATTCTTTGTGTTAAACCCATCATTTATTCCACTATTGGTTAAGAAGAAGACTAAAATGCAGGAGATTTTCCCTCATCTCTGTACACTCTAAATATTTACTAGTCCAAGAATAATTTAGTAGGTTTTATGAGCCTAAGTATTAAGTAAGAGAAGGTTCTTAGTGTGAAATAACCAATGCAATAAATAATACATCTCTCCAGGGGGAAGAATCTTAGACCAACCTGTGAGAGTCTTCCTTTTCAAGGATGTGTGAGGGGTACCACTCAAACATTTGCGAAGTCATTAGGCACCTAAACACACAGACAATTAGAACTAGTTCACCCGTCATCTTCCAAATTTTAGGTCACCCTTTGATATTCAAGTTGGGAAATTGCAAAGGATGGGGCCATCTCTGCAAGCAACTCACTCATAACAAACAGGTTCCCCAGGTGATTTAGGGCATCTCAAATAGAGACATAGAGGAACATGATATCCCTGGGAAAACTTAAACCTCACCAAGAGAGAAATTCTGTTTAGGAATTCACAAATGAGCCAACAGAGAAGGAATGTGAAGCACAAAGATGAGAAAGGGAGAGAAGTAGAATCAAACCTGATAAAGCAACTATAATGCACCGGGCATTGAACACACCCACTCAAGAATTCAATGCAGAAGGTAATAGGATTCTCATTTTATAGAAAGTAGAAGCTTAGCAAGTTTAAGACACTAGCCTAAGACCACACTCTTAATAGTTGTTGGCATAATTAGAATTTTAGCACAAATAACACAGAATAAGCGCCAGCTGAGTCTGCTTCAGAGAGAAAAAAAAAAGACATCTGAATGAGAGCATTTGACAATAAGTATCTATAATGGGAAGAAGAATGCTTTAAACATCAAAGCTTGAAGACACTGGCCATGGTTATGAACTTACTCTCATATATTGGATTCCATTTTAGTCTTACTCTCATATATTGGATTCCATGATGATTCAGCAAATAACAAATAACAAACTCCCAGAAGGAGAAAATATCAAGAATATGAACATTAACAAGTAGATGAGTGTCCCTCTTCTGGGAATGCTTAGTCTGCTGCCCCAGCTTTTAATCAATACCTGTAGCTTGCTTATAATCAATGAGTAATAGCAAAGATGAAGAATGTCATTCTTGAGATTAGGTTTTGTTTTCTAAGACTGCGTTAGGAAACTAGAGGTAAGAAGATACCCCTGCTGGCCTTGGAGAAGCAACCGGCCATTTTGTGAACTCCTCTGGAGGGGACCCCACAGTAGGGCACTACCAGGCGGTCTTTAGGAGCTGAAAGTGGCTGGCAGCCAACAGCCAGTGAGAACTGGGCCTTCAAGGAAATGAATTTGAAACAGATTTTCCCTCAGTAAAATCTCCAGATGAAAACACAACCAAGGCCGACATCTTGATAGCAAGCTGATGAGACTCAGGGGCAGAGGACCTTTCCCAGACTGCTAACCCACAGAAACTGTAAACTATCCATGTGTTGTGTTAAGCTGGCGAATGGGCAAGTGTTTGGAAGGATTTGCTTTCTGGCTCCTCAAAACAGCAATTGGCAAGTGCAGATTGAGTGTGTGTGTGTGTGTGTGTGTGTGTGTGTGTGTGTGTGTGAATGCACATGTAGGTTAACATGCTTTGCAAACAAACACAAACTAAATAAAGGCCAGTACTTAGAGACTCCCAGAGGATGGGAAAATTCATGTCAAGAAAGAACAATATGGTAAGCAAAGGGGAGTCTTAGCATTCATAAATCTAAGATGCTTTCCATCCTGATGTTGTATGCATCTTTGAACAATGGGTAGGATCTGGTTTCAAATATGTTTCTGCTGTGTGACTTGAGGACAGTTACTTAAGCTCTATGACTCAATTCTCACATCCATAAAATTAGAATGATAACAGTACTTATCTCATAGAGTTGACCAGTACATTAAATGAGCACACATTAAATGAACATATTAAGTGGACAAGTGCATTAAATAATATAGGTTAAATGCTTGGAAACAGACCTGGCACAAAGTGATCTCTATATAATCATTAGTTATTATGAATCCACAGCTAAAATGTGAAGGTGTCAACCATGAACCTAGGACTTCTGATCCCTATTTTTAACCTTTATGTCCCAGTAATAGTAAGAAGGTCTAGGAAGAAACCCAAGCTACCACTTTTTAGGATGGATAAAAATGAGTCTTTTGACTTTGCTCAAACCCAGACATACAACCACATTAAGACCTGTTTTCTAACTCACCTACCGTTGATACCAAATTTTTGGACTGGAACCTAGATTCTTTGTCCGCTGGAATGGAAGAATGAATCCACGGACAGAAATTGGTATTGCAAAGGGGGAAATTTTTGAAGAACAAGCACAGACTCCCACGTAGGGAGTGAGAAGAGTCCCACAGGGTTCCGGTTCCCTCTGGCTTATGTAGGCTGCAGATCCTTGATATCTCCTCTGATTGGTCACTATTCCCTTAGACTGGTTACTATAGTAACTCCTGGGCTCAAAGGTCAACTCACAGGGCACAAGGGAGGTTCTCCCCCCTCCTTCCTTATTGTTTTCTCATTCCTTTTGGGCTTTCTTCTTCTCTTTCTGGATGAAGGGCTTCCTTCTCTTTATTTTGTAAATATTGACCTTTCTTGGCTGCTTCCAGTTCCCTTGCCTTATGGAAATATACCTGTTGCTGCCTCCTTGTCTTATGGAGATGTACCTGCACCTGCTTCCTTGTTCTACGGAAATGTACCTGTTGCAGCTTTCCAGCTCCCCCCATTCTGTGGAACTCTACCTTCTGCTGCTCTGCAGCCCTGTGCTTCCGCTATGATCCCCTTCATTTCCAAAATTTCTAATATTTCCTAAACCTGTCCTATCTTACCCACAAAATTCCTGTTTCGCTGTGTACCTGCTCACAGCAAATAAAAACAAAAATAACCTAAGAGTAAAATAACAGCATCACCCATGCATAATGGATTGTAATACCTCATTGATCAGCATAAAAACCAGTGAGTGGTCATGCATTTCAACAAATAAATCACCAGCAACACTTCTGGAAACTGAAGCTGGAAACATCTGCAGGGAATGGAGCAAGTCTACCAAAATGGGTAAGTCAGGCACACGATGCGTCTGAATTAGAGTAGCTTTGATTTTAAAGGAAAGTCTATCTCCAGGCTGACAACTCTAACCTCAGGTGTTGGCGTGTATATATTCAACCCTGTCCTACTGAAATCAGAGTCCCAAACAGCCCGTTTCTGAGCCCCTGCCAGATTGGCTCAGAAGATTTGGGATTAGAAGAGCTAAAATGTCCATTATTATGCCATGTGAGGATCTTTAAGAGGATTATTTTTACATCATAAATAATAGGATTTTTGAGCCAACACCATCTTCCAGCTGGGTCCTGCTTGAGTTTGGACCCCCTTTGATTCTGGTGAGGCAGGGAACGTGCCTCTGATGCTGAGTTATAGGAGGTCTGTTGCTTCCAATTTTCATGTTGCCTTGACCTTGTGGGGTTCACAGAGGTGTGTGATTAGACTTATTCTCTGAAATGCAAAATGAAGCCCCTTTGGCAATAGCCATCCTTTTTTTTTTGTAGACTCAGATAAATAGTTTCCTGGCTTCTTTCTTCTCTCAGTTTGGTAAATGAAGCACATTTGCCTGGAGGAGGCATGAACATTATTCATTCCTTCCCCACTCACCTCAATTTTCCAAAAAGAGGAAATGGAGGAGGGGAGGGTAGGGAAGTGGAAAGAAGAGGAGCAAAAAGAGAAGAATATAGAATGATGTTAGGTGTGTATGTTTCATCATTACCACCAGGACTCTACTATACATTTAATAATTTTATTTGGAAAACAATATTCAGAATACTACAATACCAGCTTTTGCAATTCTCTTTTTCTTTCTTTTTAAAGATATTTGTTATTGTTGATAGCATTATAGATATCTCCCATTTTCCTCCCCTTTACCCTTTTCATCCCAGCCCTTACCTCCCCCCCACCCCAGGTCTTCACTACCCTATGCACTATCCTATTGCTGTGCCCATGGTAAATTTGCAATTCTTTAACTCTCCAATGTTATGGGCATATTTGGAGAATTTATAGCAATCCATGATATTTTCAATCCAGTGAATTTTCCAGGAAAGTTTCACAAATAAATAAATACTTTTGAAGCTTCCCACAAAATGTTCTATCTGCGGGAAAACAAATGAAAAAGAAAGCTATGTCACTTTTATCTTGCTTTAAAAGTAGACTTCAAAACGTTCATGTAAAAGCAAGGCTTTTCCCTAGTGGTGAGAGGGCTAAAAAGGGCTAATTCCAATGTAACCCTGATATTTGGGGCTAGTGATCTGAATCCAGGCCTGCAAGCTCAGTGTACATTCCTAATAACCTATAATTAAGTCCCTCTCTCCTTTCTAGTTACTGGTCTTGCAGCACCTGTTTCTGTGAACAGTGCACCACCCCGGAGGGAGGGTTATTAATGCTGGCGCCAGGCCAGACCATCAGATATGGCCTGGAGACCCCCAACACCTGGGGGCCCTCTTGCAAGGCCCTTGAAAAGGACCAGAAGCGTAATCCATGTTTGTGGGTCAAAGACCACAGAAAGGGAAATACAGTGGTACCTCGAGATACGAGTGCCCTAACATATGAGATTTTTGAGATACGAGCCTTTGAGCGAGCGATTTTTGCTTTGAAATATGAGCAACATTTGAGATAGGAGTCATCGCGTGGATCGGCCAGCTACACACGACCCACCAGTTTACCGCGACTCGAGCATCTCATAGTTTCCCACGCCTCAAGGTTATGGAACGAATTAAACTCGTATCTCGAGGTACCACTGTATAAAGGAAAGCCCCATGAGTGTCCCTTCACTCAGATGTGGAAGGCTGTTCCCTGAGTCCGCCGGTGTATTAAACAGTGTCCCCCACTTTTTCTTAGAAGCATCTTTGGTTGTCTTTGGTCTTCTGCATCGGGGCTAAAAAGGACTGAAGAAACTTTCAGGACCACAGTTATGGCAAAGGGGCAGTATTTTCAGACAGTAACTTACTCATTTCCTTATAAACCAAGTGAAAGGTAGATTACCAGTATAATCAAACATCTTAGTTTCAGATGAGCTCATTCTGCAGGATTTGGGAAGATAACATTTTATTTCTCTAACAAGAAGTCAATGTAAATTATTTTCCAGTAGCACTGTGGTTCCTGGACATGTATAGTCACCTGAGCCAACTTTCTGGTAAGTTTCAGAGGTTCCAAGAAGCATTTATCTGAGTCTACATTGTGTACACTCTCCTGCCTCTAGCATCCCCTCAGTTAATGTTACAGAAAACCAGAATAATCAAACCATGCTCAGAGAGTTTGGAGTTAACATTTATTTCGGGCGGGTCCAGAGGAAAATTTTTCTCAAATTCTGGGCCCTAACATGCAGAAATTTTCCCTATTTATATATTTTTACCTTCTTTGTCTCCCAAATATGGGATGTTTCCCGCCCCTTTGCAAGTTCTTAAAGGGCCCTTACATGCTGAGGCCTTGAGACCTCAACCAAAGGCCTGGCCTGGTGCCAGCACTGATCATTTTGTCCAGGGAAGGTCTAATGGCCTCTCTGAAGTGAGAATAGTTTCATTCTCCTTATTATTTAAGCCAGCAAACATTTACAGAAGCCAATAGCAAGGTTTAAATTTCAAACAGCAGTTTTTATATAAGATGGATGCTTCATTTAGACTAATCTTTCTGATCATCTCAAAAAAATAGGAGAGGGAAAAGATGAAAAACAAATAACACTGTGCAACATTTTTATATAAAAAAAGGAAAAAAGGTGGCTCAGTTGGTTGGAGCACTGGGTGGCTCAGTTGGTTGGAGCACTGTCCCGCACACCGAAAGTTGGCGGGTTCGATTTCTGATCAGGGATGGAGAGAAAAAGAAGCATGAGAAGACATCCCCTCTTCTAAGCTCAGAGACTGAGTCCTGTGGGGAGCAGGCAGGACTCCCCTTTCTTGTTCTGTGCTTTGGCTTCTGGCCATGACCCACCTGCATGCCCCGGGAGCATCCGTGTCTTCCCCTGCCTCCACCTCCCTGTCCCAGCCTCCGCCCCTCCCAGAGCCGGGCTGTGCTAGCTCCCTGCCCAGCAGGACCTGCTCTGTCTGTTTCACAATCTCGAAGCCAAACACCCTTATCAGCTCAGCAAGATCCAAGCTCTGCCAGGAACATGAAATGTACAGATCAAAACCCCAAGGAGTCTGACATTTTATTTTTAATAGACATTTTCCCCTCTTAAAACGCCCCCCGGCTGTGACTGAAGTGGAAATGTTTGCTTTTAACCGCGGCGTGTGCTCGGTGGGCTGGAGGCTGCCAGTCCCCCGGTCCTCAGAAGCAGAGTTTGTATCAAACAGAGCGGAGGAGGCAGAAGAACAAAAGGCTGGAAACACCAGGTGACAAGAAAGATTTGGCTCGAATTCTTCAATCACAGGAACCTGGAGAGAGTGGAAGGCATGGAGGAAGAAGATGGAGAGAGCAGAGCCCTTTCAGAATTATTTCTTGAAACCTCAAGATCTCTTGTGAAGAAGTTGCCTTTTCTCTCTTTTTTTTTTAAAATATATTTTATTGATTTTTTTACAGAGAGGAAGGGAGAGGGATAGAGTTAGAAACATTGATGGGAGAGAGACATGGATCAGCTGCCTTCTGCACGCCCCCTACAGGGGATGTGCACATGGCCTTGACCGGAATTGAACCTGAGACCTTTCAGTCTGCAGGCCTATGCTCTCTCCAGGGAGCCAAACCGGTTTCGGCTGCCTCTCCTCTTAACTGAAGGGTAAATACTGCCAGCATCTTCTCAGGGTGTGGCTTTTGCTTCCAGCTGCTCAGCATCTGCTCTGAGCAGGTGATTCTCCGGGCAGGAGAGATGCCACAGAGAATCACCCGCAGGTGGTCGGATGGCCAAGTTCTCCTGAAGGTTTGACTTAAAAACATTTTAAGCAACCCGTTCACACCTCTGAATCTAATATTCTCTGTGTTAGAATCAGATTAGCTGAAAATATGAAGAACCCTGCTTTCTCGAATAAGAGGATTATAAGCATTCTTTGGGTCTCCGGGTTCAATTACCGGCATCTCTGCTCAATAATAATAAGGATTGTTCCTTTACCGGCAATAGTTTCATGATGATGAGCAAGGCTGTGGAAATATATATTTCTGGCCCCAACCACCTGCATCTAAACAAACTCTGAGCAGCATTTTTTTTTAACCTAAATGATTTATTGTTTAAAGTATTACCTAAGTCTCCTCTCCAACCCTCACCATTGATCTCTTTCAACCTCTACCCCCCCCCCCCCAGCACATGCCTTCACCCCCCTATTGTCCTGTGTCCATTGGTGATGCTCATACGCGTGCCTACAAGTCCTTTGGTTGATCTCTTACTCCACCTCTCCCCTGCCTGCCCTCTTGGGTTGGGTGGTCTGGTCGATGCTTCTATGCCTCTGGCTCTATTTTTGGTCATCAGTTTATGTAAGAAACATCAACAACACAAGAAAGCCCCATGCATGGGAGGACATATTTGCCAACGTTATCTCTGACAAGCGTTTAATCTCCAACATTTACAGGGAACTCGTACACGTTAACAAAGGGAAGATAAACAATCCAATCAAAAAATGCACAAAGGCCGAAACCGGTGTTGCTCAGTGGATAGAGCGTCGGCCTGTGGACTGAAGGGTCCTGGGTTTGATTCTGGTTGGGGGCATGTTTCTTGTTTCCAGGCACATCCCCAGTGTGGGGGGTGTGCAGGAGGCAGCTGATTGATGTTTCTCTCTCATCGATGTTTCTGACTCTATCTCTCTCCCTACCTCTCTGTAGAAAGTCAATAAAATATATTTTTTAAAAAATGGACAAAGGACCTAAATAGACACTTTTCAAAAGATGACATACAGAAGGCCAAGAGACAGATGAAAACATGCTCAAAGTCTGAGGAGCACTTTTGAAAGGATTCCCTAAATCAAGTACACGCAAAAGATCTCTTTCATCCTCTCTGACTCCTTCTGGTTTCTTACCTTGGATTCCTTCCTCCTTCAGTCCTGACACCAATATTAAATTAGGACAACTTTATACCAGAGAAGACTAAGGATAGCCACAATCCGAGGTTGGCCTCACCCTGCACTCAGACTAAGTCCAGGCCTAACATATCACTGCTAGCCCAGAGGAGTGTAGACTTTGGCACTTACCTTCATGCAAGGCATGTGGATCTGGCACCTCATGCCCAGTATTGCCTGTCCTGACCTGGCCTGGAATACAAGTTATGGAAAACATGGTCTCTTCTCTCACAGCACCCTTACACTGAAGCATCCATCTTATATAAAAACTGCTGTTGGAAATTTTAACCTTGCTCTTGGCTTCTATAGATGCTTGCTTGCTTAAGTAATCAGGAAAATGAGACTATTCTCACTTCAGAGAGGCCATGAAACCTTCCCTGGACAAAATGATCAGTGCTGGCACCAGGCCAGGCCTTTGGCTGAGGTCTCAAGGCCTCAGCACATAGGGGCCCTTTAAGAACTTGCAAAGGGGCGGGAAACATTCCATATTTCGGAGACAAAGAAGGTAAAAACCTATAAATACGAAAAATTTCTGCATGTAGGGGCCCAGAATTTGAGAAACATTTTCCTCTGGACCCGCGAGTATTAAATGTAACTCCAAACTCTCCGAGCATGGTTTGGTTATTCCGATTTTCTGTAACAACACTACTGTCACACCATGCACCTTGGCACACAGGAACATTGTTTTCTGGTCAGCTGATTCCTCCTTCCCCAGGCCCTGATATTCATGCTCTTCTGCTCTACTCACTCCTCCCCCCACCCCCGTGAGGTAGACTACACACGTAAAAGAATTGTTTCTATTTTAGAGATAAACAAACTGAGGTTCAGGGAATACCAGTGATACATACATATGCATTCTCGTGGTGAGTGGTTGGAAGAACAACTCAGTTGTTCTCCAGAGTTTATGGTCTTTCTTTCCTATGAAGAATTGATGGTTTAAATAATATCTTGCAATTTAGAACTTTGTGGGGAAATATAATTTTATATAATAAAAGATGAATATGGCCCTAGCCGACTTGGCTCAGTGGATAGAGCATCAGCCTGTGGACTGAAGGGTCCTAGGTTCGATTCCGGCCAAGGGCACATGCCTGGGTTGCAGGCTCCATCCCGGGTCAGGGGCGTGCAGGAGGCAGCCGATCAATGATTCTCTCTCATCATTGATGTTTCTACCTCTCTCTCCTTCTCACTTCCTCTCTGAAGTCAATAAAGAAATATATTTTTTAAAAAAAGACGAATATGCAAATCGACCAAACAGCAGAACAACCAGTCACTATGATGTACACTGACCACCAGGGGGCAGATACTCAATGCAGGAGCTGCCCCCTGGTGGTCAATGCGCTCCCACAACTGGCCAGCACAATGGCATTGGTAGGAGCCTTTCCTGGACCCTTCAGGGGATGTCCCAGACTGCAAGAGGGAGCAGGTGGGGCTGAGGAACCCTCTACCCTAGTTTTAGAAATACTATTGTCCTATTTTGCTGTCACGTCAGCAGTTGTCTGGGAAAGATATTCTGGCCCCGCACACAGGGGAAATACAATCCAACTTCCAGGAATTCCGATCTGGACTCCCTCCCTGACAAGCTGGGAAACTTGAGCGATCTATTAAGACACCTGAGACTTTTTTATCTAAATAAGAGGGAGGGGGGGACATAGTAAAAATGCTCCATTGAAAGCTGACATATAGAGTAAGTTAGAATAAAAGTTAAGCACATTCCCTGGCACTTAGTAGTGGCCTGATTGAGTTCAGCTCTTTTCACATGTCTAAGTCCATACTTAGTCGCATGTGGCTCTCGAGCCGCAGTTTGCCGACCACTAAATTAGGTCATCGATAAGGTTTCCTTACAAGTTTACAATTTCATTAAAATGTGCTTCGTCATTTCTGGTTCCCTCCCTTCTTACAACTCCCTGACTGTGCTTTGTTCCCAGACGAGTTCTTGGGGGAATCTGATTAAGATTGATAGGCTGAGGTTTTAATCTGACATCCCTGGGCTATGTAGCTGTGCTGATTCTAGATGAGTCTAAGTGACGTCATAGGGAGCTTCCCTCCCTTCAACCCCCCTCACCTCCCCAGCTAATATTATCAACATCAGCCGGAGGCAAGGAAGTGATCGGTACAAGCAACAGGCACAGGAAATGAATTATCTCCAGCTACTTATTCCTTGTCAGTGAGGCAAGGCACTGAGCAATTGATGAGCAGCACAACTCCAAGGTTTCCCAAATGAGTTGGCATAGTGCCCCCTCGGCTGGCATTTTCAGCCTAGTTTATAAAGAAAAATGAAGGGCATTCTATTTGCAGTTTCTCTCTCCTTTCTTCTTTTAAAAAATGAATACTTATTAATTCCAGAGATCAATTTGAAGCATCCATCTTATATAAAAACTGCTGTTTGAAATTTTAACCTTGCTCTTGGCTTCTGTCAATGCTTGCTTGCTTAAATAATAAGGAAAATGAGACTATTCTCACTTCAGAGAGGCCATTAAACCTTCCCTGGACAAAATTTTCAGTGCTGGCACCAGGCCAGGCCTTTGGCTGAGGTCTCAAGGCCTCAGCATATAGGGGCTCTTTAAGAACTTGCAAAGAGGCGGGAAACATCCCATATTTGTGAGACAAAGAAGGTGAAAACATATAAGTAGGGAAAATTTTTGCATGTTGGGGCCCAGAATTTGAGAAACATTTTCCTCTGGACCCGCATGTAATAAATGTAACTCCAAACTCTCTGAGCATGGTTTGATTATTCCAGTTTTCTGTAACAAATTTAAAAGTAGAAAGGAAGCTGATAGTTAGGAAATAGAGTATGAGGTTAAGTACAAGGTCTGCACTAGACCCACTTTGAAATCTCCATTCCTAACTTAATCAACGTTATTTGAGGCTACTAGTTGATGATGGAGATCTGCTTCCTCTCCCTTATTTGGAGAATAATTTTTTCCTTTGCAAAGACCTACACCTTGAATCAAAACTTCTCTCCACTGGGCTTGTTTTCTCTCTCCTTTGATTAAATCTAATTTGATAAACCAAGTCTTTTGCACTGAACCACCTCTATTGCCCACCTCCGCAACTCCAAATAAATAAATAAATACAAATAAAAAGTAACAACAGGTGAAAATGTATCTGATCAACCAGAAGCAAATGTATTTCTAATTAACTATTATAAATATGGGTCATGCTTTAGAACAAGCAAAAACAAGTCAAGCATCATTCTTCTTCATTTGTTCTGGGTCGTCGTTCTCTTTCTGCCTGCCTGTGCAACACTAATGAATCATTTTGAGAAAAATTCATTTTTCACCCATCTGTTAGAGTGCACTTTTAATGGCACCTTTTCTTAATGTTTCTTGATTTGCCCAAGTCTCAGCTGAAAATACACCACATTTTAGGAGAATAAAGTATCATGTGATTGAGGGAAGTAGCTGCAATACAATTTTGTAGTTTTGTTATTGAATTTATTGGGTGACATTGGTTGGTAAAATTATATAGGTTTCAGGTATACATTTCCATAGTACACCCTCTGTAGGTGTTCACCGACTCAAGGCAAGTCTTCCTTCATCATCATTTATTCCCTTTTATCCTCTTTTACTTCTTCTACTCCCTCTTTCCTTCTGGTAATCACCCTACTATTGTCTGTGTCTATGAGTGTTGGTGTTTTCTTTGCTTAAATCCTCCTCTCATCTGGCAGCTGTCAGTCTGTTCTTTGTATCTATGAGTCTGTTTTTGTTGTTGTTGTTGTTGGTGGTGGTGGTTTGTTTTGTTCATTAGATTCCACAGATAAGTGAAATCATATGGCATTTGTCTTTCTCTGACTGCCTTATTTCACTTGGCATAATACTCTCCAGGTCCCTCCATGCTGTCGCAAAAGGTGAAATTTTAAGTTTCAGCATATGTTAGCATAATTCTCTCATTCAATACCATTTCCAAAGGCAGAGGAAATCCTTTTGATTCAAATGCCTTGATTCAGAAGGAGGTCAAATCAAATAAGCAGTTTATACACATAAAAAAGTGGGATCTGCTGGCAGCACATGACAAAGGCAATAGAGAAGATTATATTTCATTTGAGAAACAGTTCTTAAAGCACAGGAAGTTGGATTCAATTGTAATCAAATGGGAAAATTCAAGAGGCAAAAATCCTCTAACTTTCCACTGCCATCTGACAAAACTAGGACAGATGAAAGTTTTTTTTTTAAATAAGAAAGGTACACAAAGATTATTTCCCAAATTCATATGTGGGTCATAAAGTGATATGATGGAAAGCTGATGTGGCTCTCAGTAAAGCCAAACCTCAGCATTTCTTCACTGACTGGAACTCCAAATGTTAGAAGCAAGACCAGCAACTTGACAAAGCGACCGAATATTCAAGGACAAACGGTCATGTAATGGGAGAAGCTGGGCGGATCAAGTTGGACACAGGTCGCAGATGAAGAAACTGAAATGCAGGGAATTTCAGGGATTCCCTGGAGGTTAGCACTGGCTACAAAAACATAAAAATCAGAATGTTGGAGTTGGGTTATAACTTGTATACTTTGGGACAAATTGAGAGGATTTTAAGGGAACATATAATGGGTCCCTGAAAAGCAGTGTTTTAGGAAAATGAGACAGTAGTATATTGGTTGAGGTTCTCCAGAAAACCAGAATCAATAAGATGGGTGCACAATGGATGGATGGATGGAGATATAGATAATATACAGTGGTACCTCGAGATACGAGTTTAATTCGTTCCGTAACCTTGAGGCCTGGGAAACTATGAGATGCTCGAGTCGCAGTAAACTGGTGGGTCTCATGCAGCCGGCCGATCCGTGTGATTACTCGTATCTCAACTGTTGCTCGTATTTCAAAGCAAAAATCACTCGCTCGATGGCTCGTATCTCAAAAATCTCGTATGTTAGGGCACTCGTATCTCGAGGTACCACTGTATATATTATAGATATAGATAGATAGATTATAGAAGTTGGTTCACATAACTATAAAAATTGAGAAGTTCCACAATACACAGTCTGCAAGCTGGAGACCCAGGAGAGATAATGATATAGTTCTAGTCCAATTCCAAAGATCTGAGAGTCAATATGCAATTTCCAGCCCCATTTCAAAGACCTGATGAGAGCCAGGAGAGCCGATGGTGTAAGTTCCAGTTCAAGGGCAGGATAAACCAATGTCCCAACTTAAGGACAGTCAGGCAGAGAGAGTGAACTCTTCCCTACTTTGCTTTTGGATGAGACTCATCCAAGTTGGGGAGAGCTATCTGCTTAGTCTACCAATCCAAATACTAATCTCATCTAGAAACACTCTCATAGACACACACAGAATAATGTCTAATCAAATATCGAAGCACCCTGTATCTCAGTCAGGTTGGTACTCAGTTAATCATCACAGTGAGTGTAGCACATTCTCCAGTTCACCAAGTCATATTTCCTTATGGACTTTAAAGAGCAATCTATCAGTGTCTATTCATTCTGGGGTTTGGGGCTCCCAAAGATAATTATCAATCTAAAAATAATTTTAGTCTCATTTTTCTTCCTGGAATATAGTCCCCACTCCTTCGTATGGCTTAAAAAAAAACACTATGAAATGTTGTTCCCTCACCTTCCTCTCTGCACTGTGCAGCCTTTCCCCATGCTACGCCACCAATATTGGCCTTGTTTTCATCAAAGGGTCACAGCTATTCCATCAGCCTGGGAAGCTTGTCCCCTTCTCTTTGCATGGATGCTTCCTTCTCATCATTCAGGTCTCCTTTAAAATGTCTCTTCCTCAAATATATCTATGCTGACCGCCCTAAGTCTCCCTGTCCATCACTCTTTCCCTGGTAGTAATTCTTTGCATTGAGCTTAATGCTATCCGATAGGTTCTTCTTTATTTGCTTATTGATCCTTGCTCCACACAAAAACACTTACACTGCAGCCCTTTAGAGCAAAAAATATACACTTATGCCTGGTGCATCTTTATAAAGGTTTGCTGAATGAATTCGTGAACTCTTTAGAGGCGGAGCGAGTGAACAGGTACAGCACAGCCACAGATCAACTGATTGGAAGGCAACATCTCCCTTTAGTGTCGGTCTATATTCTGCTATAAAAGAAAAGGGATGAAAATGTTCTTCCATTTTCAGTATTTTACTACAATCCCCCACTTTCTTTATGTGCCCTCTCCCAGAATGTGTCAATGTGTCTGGGAAATATAAATCACTAGTACCAACAAGGGAGAAGAAGAAACAGAAAAGAGAAGGCAATAAAATCAAGCAAGATATATTTCAGGCCAAGTCCCACAGAAGCTAGCTCCAGTTGATATTGCAGAGGTCTGGGGCCTAAATTAAGTTCTCAAGCTGATCCCCAGTTTAGAGCAAAGGAGTTGGTCTTTCATGTAATATGTCAGTCATTGACAAAGCTCTTCCCAATGGGTTGGGCACTCCCATGGACTTCAATATCTCCCTACTGCGAACCAACAGCTCCAAAGATCTAAGGTCTCAGGTGTAGATCCTTAGAAGCCAAGATACACAGAAGTGTGGGTTGTGATACAGAAGAAGGGTAAAAAGGATTTAAGTGGATCTGGGCAGAGCAACAAACAATAGAGGCCTCTAGCACCATCAAGGCACTCATAATCTACTGGGAAGATGGATGTGATAGAGAGATGTAATCATGAGTTGAGTTATAAGAGGGATTTTAAAAAGAGAGAGAAATTTGAGATTGGAAGTAAATATGCTTATCTTAGCATCTTAGCATGAGTGATTAAAGTCTTTGAGGGCACAATCATGCCTTTCCCATGACCCCTGCGTAGGTGAGGGGTTACAGATTCACAACATAACAGGCTCTATAACAAACAAACTTTTGGGAAGAGGAAAATATGGAGGCTTGGGAGAATCCATCAATAAATAAAACCTATGGTGAATGAGTCACAAATTTAGCTCGAAGCTTGCTAGCATGCAACATAAAAATAGGAAACTTCTCTGTGATAAGATCTGAAATGTCCATAAAACAAAAATAAGCCAATGGCCCCTGAGAAATGCAATGCTTCCTGGCACGAAGATCCTATAGGAATTTCTCCTAGGGGTTCTGACTTAAAAAGAAAAGGAAGAAAAATAACCTTTGTGATATAATAAATACAATGACTCTAAACACCACTAAGATTTCAATTTTGATGTATGTCTATAGAGGACTGATTAGTTTATTCATACAATGGAATTCTGAACAAATATTGCCAACAAAGTCAAATTCAATTAAAAAATATTCTTCCAGAAAGGTCTCAGACAAGATTCTCTGGTTATTCTATGTGATCCAGGTATGCTGGTTTATTTAAAAATATCTGAAAAGGTGTGGGCTTCCGGAATACCATTGCTTTTAGTTCATCTTTTCATAAACTTGGAGCATAGATTAGTTGGGTATAGTTTCTCTGGGTGAGATGCCTCAAGTTCAATTTCTCCACAGTTTCTATAGCACACAGAACTGTGTGCCCAAGTCACCAGCCTTCTAAGGGCAGGGCAATGAGTTTTCCTGGGACTGAGGAGAAATATTAGAACAAGTGCATGCATGTGAGTTTGTCCCATTTCCCTTCATAACTGAAGTGAAGAAGTGAGATGAGGAAGAACTGGCCTCAGGGGTAGGTTCATTCAGGAGATTCTTCCTAATCTGCTCATTAAGAATGTATGCTGGCCGAGACCAGTTTGGCTCAGTGGATAGAGCGTCGGCTTGCAGACTGAAAGGTCCCAGGTTCGATTCCAGTCAGAGGCATGTACCTTGGTTGTGGGCACATCTCCACTGTGGGGCGTGCAGGAGGCGGCTGATCGATGTCTCTCTCTCGTCGATGTTTCTGACTTTCTATCTCTCTCCCTTCCTCTCTGTAAAAATCAATAAAATATTTTTAAAAAAAAAGAATGTATGCTGAGCTAAGTCAGTACCCCAGATCCCACTCTATTCGCATTGCTGAAAAAAAGTCACAGCTAGGTAGATAACCACCTAAACAGAACAAATTTTAAACACTTTAAAAGATAGTGACTGAAGGAGACTAGACTTTGGGTACTGAGTACAAAATGCAATAGACAGATGATATATTTTCGAACTGTACACTTGAAACATATGTTATTAACTAATGTCACCTCAATAAATTTCAAAAATAAAAACAAAGCAACATGTATATAAATTTAAGGTATGGTATTTTCCGGCATATAAAACAACCTCAACTTTTCCAGTTAAAATATAGAGTTAGGGATACACTCTCTGTATAAGGCTACCCCTCTTCCAACGCACACTAAATATAAATTAAAAAAACATCAGATTTGATTTCAATATGGTAATTTTAATTCAAATGCTTATGATATGCAGGTACTTAGCAGGAAAACTGTCACTTATAAACATATGCGGTGACCGCAGATTCTCCAGTCTGGCTTTGAAGTTTCAGCACCGCCCTATAAGAAGCCCCCCCCCCCCCAATGACGTTTGAGATTTTCCTGGGTTAAAAAGTCGTCTTATATGCTGGAAAATACAGTATTCTCTTTCTCTAAAGGACTGTCCAAGGTAAACTCTTTAGAAGATGTACAAATAGGTAACTTCTTAAGGCAACTTATGGGGGGAATTATGATGCAAAAGCAAGTTAGAATGGACTTCCTGGACTTTCACACTACAGTCCCACCATCAGTGTGTGATAGCTGTCTGCTTAGTTCGCACTTTTGGCAGCATTTGGAGGACATGTGTCATATCTTCCAAAAATGAAAATAAATTTTTCTGTTTACTAAATCCTTCCATTTCTAGAAATTGACCCTACAAATACATATGTAAACAGGTGATAAAATGCACACCTGGAGTATCTGCTAAAGCAAGAATCTGGAAATAATTTTGATGTCTGTCTTTAGAGGACTGATTAGTTTATTCATGCAATAGAATTCTGCACTATTCTCTGAGGAGGATGAGTCTATGTGGACTAATATGGAGATATTTATTAAATGCTAAGTGGCTAAAAAAGATGCATAAGTATGAAGGAAGTAACTATAGTATGTGCCTATGTGCGTGTATGTATGTGTGTTGTATTGGAGTAAACTATCATGAGAAAGAGGCTGGTCAATGGCAAACCAGACTCAGACAGCTCACCCAGGCCTCTCCCAGCCCAAATCTGTGCTCTTTCCATCACACGAGAGAGGAGACAGGCCTGGCTTCCATTTCCAGGCTAATCACATACAGCTACTAAATGGTACTGGGCCACTGGTGAAATGTAAGTCCCCGTGCATGCTCTTTCTTCTCACACATTGTTTCCTATAGTCATTGCTGTGACTTACAGTGTATTTTTTATTTAAATTCCTATAAAACCAAATATCTTAAGGGAAAATCTAAGGATCTTCATTTCAAAGAATTCCCAGCCTACCATCTTGTGAGTTATTTTTTAGGCAAAGGACCTCATTTGTTGCTATAATTGTCTCAGTGCAACTTTATCACCACAGCCTGGGCAAACACCACTGTCCAGTAGGAGTGTCCTCCAATTGGATGGATGGTCTGGCCTTTGACCTTGACAAACATCCCACTGCTGCACTTGTCCATCATGAGCGACTCCCCCATTTTCACACGGTTACCACTCAGAAACCAGAAAAGTATTCACACAAACACCCAATGAGTTTGTTGATTCACATGGGGCTTGCACTTGGTAAGCCTTCCATTCCCTGATATTAAGCTTGTCCATTCTGTAGCACAGCCCTATAGACTTGTAGTCTATTTACTTTAAATGTAATATTTAATGTTTTTGTAAATTTTACCAACTCAGGCTTTTATTTTGATTGGTAGATGTCTTAATCAGTGGACTCGGATAACAAAATACCATACACTGAATTGTTATAAACAACAGACACTTGTTTTGCAGAGTCCTGAAGGCTGAAAGTCCAAGATCAGAGTGCCAGCACGATCAGGTTCGTATGGGAACCCTCTTCTGGGTTGCAAACTGCCATCTTCTCTCTGTATCTTCACAGAGTTGGAAGAAGGCAAGAGAGTTCTCTAGGTCCTTTTTATAAGAGCACTAATCTCATTCATGAGGGCACCACCATCATGACCTAATTATCTCCCAAAGCCCTCATCTCTGAAACCGTCACACTGAGGGTTAAGATTCCAACATGTGAATTTTTGGAGGGACACAACATTAAGTTCATTGCAGTAGAATACAGTGTTTGCATGCACTTATGATTGTAAGTGCCCAAAGACAATTTTATATTTATTGTTGAGCTATAGATATCTTAATTCACCAAGGACATTGCATATGCATGATGTTATGTGCCCATCAATATTAGAATTCTTATTATCACCACAAACATAATTTTTCTTCTAATTGTATTTTCAGTGGCATGTTTAAACATGCCAGATTTCTCATCTTTGACAAAATAAATGTCTCAAAGCTTCACCCTGATTTACTGAATAAGTGGGCAATTGATCAATAATTGAGATGACCTTCTTACTTGACAGGTCAGACGATATCTTTTAACTATTTGTTTGCAAAGACCCTTTTCTCCTCATCTCAAAAACAGTTATGTTTTTGTTTTGTGGTTTGTGTGTTTGGTTGTTTTTTGGGGGGTAGAGAGGGGACTACATATAAGAAGAAATAAAATAAAAAGCAGGTAAAGCCACTGTAGAACAATGCTCAGGTGATATACCTAAAACACCTGTTGCACACCATCTGCCCTTGCAAGTGCTGAGTCCTCATGTCTAGGCAGAGTCTGCAGTGGATGGCACCCCTGTGCCAGCCTGGTGGATGGTTCAATGTCAACAACTACTCTGAGCAGCTTTCACAGTCATCAGCGTCTTTCCGGAAAAGTAAACCTGTCGTGTTTCATTTCTCATCAAACATGCGCTTTTGCTTTTTGAGCTCAGCGCTTGCAAAAAACAAACAAGAAGAAACTGTGAACCAACAGAGTAAAGAGGGTTGAAGAATTATACCACCGAGTAAATGGCAGAAGCACTGTGGCAAGGCAGGCAAACTGCTCTCTAGCTGCTCGTGGGCAGCGTTGCTCGGTCTCTGCAGGCTGATAGCATTGAAGTCCCTTGAGGCCTATAATTTCTATATTTCCCACTGGTCATGCTGTTACACAAACCAAGGGCTGGCCTGCGAGTCAGCCGCAGAATCTCTTCTCCCACCGCCCCTGGAAGGCAGAACAAAGTAGCTGTCCGCCACCAGCATTCCTCCAAACACTTCATTTCACCAGCAAGTCGCCTGGCACGCGTCCTTGGAAAGGTTACTTTGAGACTGGAAGGAACAGGAGAAGAAAGACTGGTTACCCCTGGTTGTCAGTCAAGTGTAACTGTGTGTGAGGAGAGAACTCTGTTCTCTGTAAGCAGTATCAGACAGCATGGCAGAAAAGGTAACGGTTCACAGAAGCACCACATGATTGTCGAAAGCTGTGGTCGGCAAACAGAGGCTCGTGAGCCACATGCGGCTCTTTGGCCCCTTGAGGGTGGCTCTTCCACAAAATACCATGGCCTGGGCGAGTCTCTTTGGAAGCAGTGGCGTTAGAAGAAGTTTGAGTTTAAAAAATTTGGCTCTCCAAAGAAATTTCAATAGTTATCCTGTTGATATTTGGCTCAATTGACTAATGAGTTTGCTGTTGATGTGTCTGCTTAGTTGGCACTTTTGGCAGCATTTGGAGGATACTTGAGCCACAGCTTCCAAAAATCAAAATGGATTTTTCTGTTAACTAAATCCTTCCATTTCTAGAAGTTGGCCCTACAAATATACATGTAAACAGGTGATAAAATGTACGCCTGGAGTGTCTGCTAGCCCAGTGGTCGGCAAACTCATTAGTCAACAGAGCCAAATATCAACAGGACAACGATTGAAATTTCTTTTGAGAGCCAAATTTTTTAAACTTCAACTTCTTCTAATGCCACTTCTTCAAAATACACTCGCCCAGGCCGTGGTATTTTGTGAGAGAGCCCCATGTGGCTCGCGAGCCACGGTTTGCTGACCACTGGTCTAGAACAAGCATGTCAAACTCGTGGCCCACAGGCCGCATGTGGCCCACTAAGAATATTTTTGCGGCACAGCCAATAAAACCGTATGTAAGAAATGTTTTAATAAAAATTCCATAACTTAATTTTTACCATATCCTGTTATATATAATTATTAATAACGAACTACAATGTTTGCTAATGACTGATTACTCTATCATGTTGCATTTATTTGCTTACGCGCCTTACGCGCAGGCACACCATTTCTCTCCACTAATACCAGCAGCAAATATTTTAGCAGCCGATGGCCACGTCATTAGTCTTGGACTGACTTGTTTGGTGTGCGCAACAGGAAATATGTCACTTTTGGAGAACAAGAAAAACAGGTTTATTTGCTTTACACTTATTAATTTGGGCAGTTATTATTGTCTGGTAAGTTAATGTTCAAGAAAAAACATTAATTTTTATTAAATGTTGTATTATTCTATGTTAACGATGACTCCTTTATTTCAGCCCTTTGTATTCAGCGTGTCTCTATCAAAATAAACCTACGTTTCTATGAAAATTGAAGCTTTTGTTTTTTGTGGCCCGCATTAACTTAAACCTTGTTTATTTGGCCCGTGTTAGCCTTTGAGTTTGACATGCGTGGTCTACAGGTTCACAGAGTGACTGATACATTGCCATGTGACATGTATTTGAGGACCAAGGAACCTCCTCTGTATGGGATAGAGCGGTGAGAACAGGATCTTGCTGTCCTTCTGCAGAAGTTGCTGACCTGATGCAAAGATGAGGTGAGGCTAAAGCATCAGCTTAGAGGTTATACCTGAAAACAGGTGGCATCTACCTTAAACCAACAGTATAGATGCAGAAACCGGTTTTGCTCAGTGGATAGATCATTGGCCTGTGGACTGAAGGGTCCCGGGTTCGATTCTGGTCAAGGGCATGTACCTTGGTTGTGGGAACATCCCCAGTTGGGATTGTAACAAGAGGCGGCTGATGGATGTTTCTTTCTCATCGATGTTTCTAGCTCTCTATCCCTTTCCCTTCCTCTCTGTAAAAAAAAATCAATAAAAATATATTAAAAACAAAAAAAAAAACAGTGAAGAGTGCTGTGTTCTCCAATCAGTCATCCAGGAAGCCAGGCTTGTAAGGAGTGGTTTTCTCAGTATTTCCAGTGACATGGTTAGGAATTTATTCTCCCTCTCCTCACCAATCGTGGCTCTATGAGAGTATAGTTTCTTGCCCCCAGTGAGTTAGACTTTCAGAGAGTACACAGGAAATAGCCAACCCTACATAAAGTCTCTTGTCATCTTGGTCTCCGATTGCCTGTCTATAGTAGGCAAATGAGGAAACTTCCATACTGGCATGGGTAATGGACCTTGACCATCCCAAGAAGGCCCGGACACTGGTACATACAGGAAGAAAGGACAAAACCATTACATGATCCACTGACACCCCGATACACACTTTCATTCTAATTGGGCAAACAGACCAACGAGGACTGAAAACTCAGAGCAGAAAAAGGAAATGAAGAATTGTGAGTTAATAATACCATCTATCATACTAAGTTAAACCAAAAAAATCATTTTGATTTGCTCTGGATTGGAGCAAATTTCCTCCAGGTTCTACTTTGAGCTTTTAATTACTTTCCATTATCATTAATTGTTGCCTGACCAGAGAAGCACTCAGCTTCCATTTATCCTCTTATAATACTAGGCCAGTGCCAGACAACACTGACCAGGCTCGACAGAATATCACAGAAGGAGATTAGAGTGTCGCGTGGATTATTATTTTTCACAGAATTACTTTGGAGACAAATTGAATTTCACTGCCTGAAATGAATTTTTATGTTTTACAGAAAAGGGACAAATGGGTGTCACACGTTACAAAGTACATGGCAATGACATAATTGCAAGAAATAAAACCGACTTTTCTACATGAGATGGATGCTATCTCTGAATGAGCTTTAGGAAGTGTGCATCTATGGTCCACACATAATTCATCACTGCAGAGCACAAGTGACAAAATTAAGATTACTGCATTTCAGGGAAGAAATAGAGAGGCGAATTCTCATTCTCACGGATATTTTTCAAACTCAAATGCCAAGACTGCCCCGAGGTTAAGAGAATGGAGATGTCTCCAACATCTCCACTCTGGTATCCCCATGTTCAACAATATTGGTTATTACAAATATTAAATAGGGTTTTGAAAAAAATGTAATGGGATTGATGAAGATACACATTATAGAAAAAGAGAAGGTTTCTTCACGATGGAGGTTGAACAAGTCTTATTGTGCTGGGTTAACCTTCTCTGGGATATACCCATCTGCAACCTGAGGGCCACCAAGGATGATGGATGATTCTCATGAGGACAAATAAGACTCTCTCAGCCCTACCAGTGTTGGAGTGGAGGAGGATTGGTTGGGGGTGGTGAAGAAAAAAGAAGAATTTCTCCCAGGTTTGGGGCTCAAGCTACTAAGTGAATATGGATGATGTCATTGCTCAGATAAATGGGGCTAAGAAAGAAAAGAAGTTATAAATCCCTTTATAATTCATCACAAATATATTGTCCTAAGTCTTAGTCTACGGAGAGCAGGAAGATTTGTTTTTTTGTCAGGTTTTGATACTGGACTGTTTGAAAGGGAAGTACTTGTCTTTCTCTTCTGCATTTCTTTTGACGGGACTGTCCACCTGAAAGACTTCAGACAATGATTCTGCAGCCTGTTGGTTCCTCTCTCTGTATCACCAGTGTCTCTCAGACTATTTTGGTGTTTTTTTCTTTAAAACGTCCCTTGAAGAAACTTGTAGTGATATTGTTGTCTCACTCAATGTTAACTAACTCCTCAAGCTGAGGTGGGTGCCTAAATTTGCAAGATGGTATTTCAAAGGCCAAACTTACTGATGGAAAATGAAAGACAAAACAAGTTTTTTTGTCATACAAGAGAAGGCATATGAATAGAGGTGACATATCCTGTACCAGAATAGGTCTTATGTATGGCCAAGAAAAGACAATGTAATTAGAAGATAATTGCAGCACCTAATTTCTATCCCAACATATCCACACTGTTGCCAGCCTTTCAATTAATTATGTTTTGTTTCTTCTGATCTTAAAAGTTGCTCTTCCATAGAGAATATAATCAAGTACATTGTAATAACTATGTGTTGTTTCAGATGGGTACTAAACTTATTGGAGTAATAATTTCATGAGTTATATAAATGTTTATTTACTATGTTGTATAATTGAAATATAATAGTGTATGTCTACCATAATTTAAAACTAAATTAATACTTTTTTTTAAAAAAAAAGAGAGTTGCTCTTCAATAAATGGGAGTTTCTCTTCCTTGATAATCTCTTCAAAGACTATGGTCAAGGAAACTAAATATGCCTGTCCTTGAAGATGAAATTAAGCCATAAGATATGACCAAACCTTTTCTTATTATTATCCAAAACAGTGGGTTTCTCAGAGTGAAGGCAAGAAGCAAGATCAAGCAAATAAGAACTATGATCTGACCATGAAGATATCATTAAAATTGTTCTGAGGAGATTTCGCTCTGCCCAGGACTTGGCAGTCTTTTACATTCTTCTAAGGGTTGGCAACCCTTCAAGAATAAGGAAGGGGGAGACGAAAACAAGTATTCCAGTATTCTAATAAAGCAACAGAAGGCTAATATGTTTCACAAAGTCTTTTTATATATAGTAACTCACTTAAACTTGACAACAACCCTTTGAGGGAGGTGTGATAGACAGTTCGAAGAGATTGCACACAGAAAAGCCATACACATAGTAGTGTGGCACAAATCCACATAATCCACCTTGAGTGTTGTCTTTGCATTGTGGGATGAGCCGCTTGAACTTTCTAACCCCCCAACCCCAGCTTGTTTTGCTCAGTGGATAGAGCATCAGCCTGTGGACTGAAGGGTTTCAAGTTCAATTCCAGTCAATGGCACATGCCTGGGTTGCAGGCTCAGTTCCCGGTAAGGGGTGTCCAGGAGGCAGCCAATCAATGATTTCCTCTCATCATTGGTGTTTCTCTCTCTCTCTCTTCCTCTCCCTTCTTCTCTGACAACAATAAAAATGTATTTGAAATAAAATATCCCCCTACATTCATAAAATGAAGATTGGTATCCCTACCTTACAAGGATATTATGATAATGAGAGGTGCTTAGGGACATTTGTAGCTTGGCACAGATGCTGGCAGATGGGAAATGCCCATCACTTTGTAGCTATTATAATCTATATATTTATCACAAAGTATACACTAGACAAGCCCCCTAGCTGAGCCTCACATGTCCATTGGACGTTAGGATCACAACTGAGGTAACCTGTTAAAGCTGAGTTCTCGACTTCTCAGGTGAGAGATCAGTGAAAGCTGCAGAAGGACGACAAGGTATGACACTGGGGACTTTCTCTCTCCCAGCAGGCTCCTTCAGAGTCATAAATCAGCTCTCCACTCCCGCCTTGAAAACCTCATGTATAGAAATGGAGGCTGCTTTCCTCTCTCCAAGGCAGTTTTCCCCTGGACATGACAATAAATTACCGATTCCAATTGGTGAAGGCCAAGTTCAGATGACCTTTCATACAACAGGGGGCACTAGCCTAGAGGGGAATGTGTATCCGTGGGAGAAATGCTTAGGAATGACACAGGAAGTGAGCTTTAAAAAAATGAAAAGAACTCCTCCTCCTCCTCCTCTCCTCCTCCTCCTCTTCCTCCTCCTCCTCCTCTTTATTTCTTCTTAGAGATAGACATTTCTTCCAATACTAGCGAATTTAGCCTAGTCTTCATCTGATTTTTAGAATATTCCTAACCTCACCTCTTACCTATCCATTTCACACCAACCTTTTGAAACTACTATCAGTTTCTCATGTACAGTACCTCGAGATACAAGTTTAATTCATTCTGTAACCTTGAGGCGTGGGAAACTATGAGATGCTCCAGTTGCGGTAAACTGGTGGGTCGTGTGCAGCCGGCCGATCCTCGAGTGATTACTCCTATCTCAAATGTTGCTCATATTTCAAAGCAAAAATCGCTCGCTCAACGGCTCGTATCTCAAAAATCTTGTATGTTAGGGCACTCGTATCTCGAGTATTTACATCTATTGCACATCCACAAATATTCACACTCAAGAATCCTTTGGCATGGAACACAGCCCACCCCCTTTATCTAATAAACTTCCATGTTTCCTTCCGAAAAATACTGAGCTCAAGTGTAATCTCTCCTCCAAGAACTGCCCTTGGCCACTCCCTTTCCACTCAGATTCCGATGCCCCATCTCTGACCTTCACATTGCTCAACACACAATTGATGATCATCTGTCAGCTAATGAATTCTACCTTCTCATGATGTTCTTTACGTGTCAACTATTTAATAGTGTCACACTGTTTATACTCATTTACATATGTCCCTTTCCCATTTGAAATAATGTCCCTTAATGGCAGGGACTAAGCACCATGCATCTCAGTTTCCTCAGGACCTATTATCACACATTTAGTCTGTTTTTAATAGATAAATAAAGGGTGAAGAGAGAGAAGAAGGGGAGAGAGTGAATGAGAAAAGAAGGGAGGGACAAAGGCAGAAAAGCAAAAAAGATGAATCTTTGAATCTTCCTTTCCTCCTTTCCATCACTGATCACCAAGGTGGGAAGATCTAGTCTTCTAGCCAATGTCTTCTTTTTTAAAATTTCTTTATTGATTAAGATATTACATATGTGTCCTTATCCCCCATCACCCCCTTAACCCTCCCCCCACTCAAGCCCTCACCCCCTATCATCTGTGTCCATTGATTAGACTTACATGCATGCATACAAGTCCTTTGGTTGATCTCTTCCCCCCTTACCCCCACCCTCCACTACCTTCCCTCTGAGGTTTGATGGTCAGATCAATGTTTGTCTGTCTCTGGATCTGTTTAGTGAAATAAGCCAGTCAGATTCCGATGTCCCATCTCTGACCTTAATATTGTTCAACACACAATTGATGATCATCTATCAGCTAATGAATTCTACCTTCTCATGATGTTCTTCAGCATGGATGGAAGAGGGGTAAGAGGTGGGTTGAGAAAGAGAAAATAAACTGAGTGATCCAAACCTCACCTCCTCTGAGAGTGATCCCCTCACTGTATCTGGGATGGCTCAGCACAGTCGGGGTTTAAACTATTGGGTCAGCAGTTGTGAGATTCAAACTCTGCAGTGTCAAAGCTGCTTCCTGAGCCCAAGTATCCGTGTCCTAATATCCAAGGAAGCTATGTGCTTCTTTATTCAACTTTTTGAGGGGTGAACCCACATTTATGGAAAGAAAATTTGCTGGCAGCAGTCCTGGCAAATAGTTATTTTTTTTAAACATGGTAATTGGCAAAGGAGCATTTTGTGAGCACCACTCTAACCAGGAGTCTCCAGGGTGGGGGGAAGGGGTCGGGGAGGAGGTGAGGAGGAGCCCCTGAAATTATGGTCACTGGAAATAAAGGATCTGCATTCAAAGACATTGTTGTGAGGATTCACACGAAGGCAGAGAATTAACAGAATAATAGAAGTTAATTTCTAGTTTTCTCTCTCTGAGTGGATGAGGCATATAATTAATTCAAATCGCCTCACCTTCATCCACTCACAGGTATGTTGAGCACATGTGCACATGGGCACAGACCTACACACACACACACACACTCCACTCAATGTCTACATTCACAGCCACTCACACCAGAAGAGCATTGACACAAAGATGGTCAGTTCCACATGAACAGAATCACTTGCTTTCATTCCACACTCACCACCCTTTTGTGGCATTGACCCATTCGTGTGCACACAGGGTGGTGATTTAGACAGCAAACATGGACTCCAGTCCCAGCTACATCACAGGCTACTGTGTAAGCTGACCGTGGTTTTCAATTTCCTCACCATACACTTGCCATGATAATACAGAACATAGCAGCGTTTTTTTAGGATTGCAGCTAGTCTTATGTTAAGGATGCAGATGTTCTAGCAGCTCATGTAAATGAAAACGGCCTATCTTCTTACTGCAGAACTGCCTAGTCCCCTGGGAAAATATCCTTCTTGTCCACATGCTTGTTTAGTTGAACAGTGAATCCCGACATTTCACCAAAGCTTCTGGCAAAACTGCCATGTGCTGAGCTCCAAGAGGTTGGTGAAGACCAAGAGCTATGCCTTGAGAATCAGAGAGCGATGCACAGCCACAGAGACACATAGGGAACAAGAAGACAAAAAAAAAAAAAAGAGAGAGATAACTCAACAGACAGACTCAGAAAGATCTAGAAGCAGAGAGAGTCACCAAAAAAGAAACATAAAAAGGGACAGATTCAGAGATAAAGACAAACAGAAAAAAAAAGAGAAGCGTTCAGGAAATAGAGCCACTGAGATTTTCAGGGAGAAACAAAGGGGGAAAACATAGGCTTCTTATAATCTTTTCAAATAATCACCACTCGCCGAGACCGGTTTGGCTCAGTGGATAGAGCGTCAGCCTGTGGACTGAAAGATCCCAGGTTCAATTCCGGTCGGGGGCATGTACCTTGGTTGCGGGCACATCTCCACTGTGGGGCATGCAGGAGGCAGCTGATCGATGTCTCTCTCTCATCGGTGTTTCTGACTTTCTATCCCTCTCCCTTCCTCTCTGTAAAAAAATCAATAAAATATATTTTTTTAAAAAATAATCACCATTCATAAGATTTTCCCAGGTACATTGGTTGGGGTATTGTGAGAAGTACACTCTCATCTCTCTCCTCATCTCTTCTCCTTCGATGTTCTGCTTATACCCCGAAGACAAGTTATTTGAGTCCCGAGTGCTGTGCAATGCTCTCTTGCCTTTATTTACACTCCGCTAGAACAGGATGTTCACCGGGAGAGTGGGTGTAGGAGAGAGTCCCCCACGGCCAAGTACAGCAGGGGCTGCCAGCCATCCTCCCCAACCACAGCAGAGCCCAGAGTGGGAGCTGGTTCACACTTCAAATGCAGGGATTTGCAACTTCGCTTTAATAGGCTCAACTGTGCCGACACCAAACAAATCCCTCCCTGTGCCAGAAGCAGCCCTGCTTCTGGGCTGAGCTACGAAGAAAGAGTTTGCTTATAATATGAAGCCTGAAACCTGGCTTCACAGTGTGTGTGTGTGTGTGTGTGTGTGTGTGTGTGTGTGTGTGTGTGTG
>JAAGEH010000357.1:1308617-1323466 GCA_011751065.1 Lasiurus cinereus
TGTGTGTGTGTGTGTGTGTGTGTGTGTGTGTGTGTGTGTGTGTGTGTAGGTCTGTGCCCATGTGCACATGTGCTCAACATGGCTGTGAGTGGATGAAGGTGAGGTGATTTGATGAAGGTGAGCTCAACCATGGATAGGATCCACTCACTGTGTGTTGGTTCATGTGTTCCCTTCAAAGAGTCTGCCAGTGCTTCATCCACCTCTGATTTCTGGTCTCCAGAAGCTCCATTTTCAGGTACTCATTGGCCTCAGGTTGTGCTCAGAATGAACATCACTCCACACATGGCCCCACTTCTCTTTGTCTATCTATTTCCCTATTTTTCCATTCCCTTCAAGCATCCACTCACCTGTTTAATGGAGATTAAGGGGGGGAAATCACCACCACCATCCGTGCATTGATGTTCATCCATGTGCTTCCATGAACATAGATCACATTGATGTTCATCCATGTGCATCCATGAACATGGATCACATGGTACTCCTTGCACCTTGGTGGCCAAATGCCTAGCCTGGTTCCTGCCACCTAGGTGCGCCCCAATATTTTGAATAAGCAATGAGCTTGACCTCCATGGAGTCTCTTCCTCACAAGATAGGGCCAGAAAGTGAAGTTCACAGCCAGGGCTTCAGGGGGCTGCCCCTAGGAAGTGGGAGGGTGTAAACTCCCCTTCTGACTTTGAGAGCTCACCCCAAGGGGAGCTGAATCATCTCAGGCCCACCAAAAATGAGATGAAAAGATCACGGAAATTGATGTCTGGACAGCTGGGCTGACCTCCTGGTGCCACACACTTGATACTTGAAGGATCTCAATTTCATCATTTCTAAAATATGGGTAACAAAACTATCTTCTTACCTCTCAAGAGGGTCCAGTGAGCTCAACCATGGATAGGATTTTGTAAATGGTAAGAGCTTAATTCCCCATCTTCCTTTTAGGTTCTCTGCAGTGTCATTACCTCGGAGGCCAATAAAAATGAGTTCATATTTGTGTCTCCAGGGGAAACTGTGCCTGGCCAGTAGATACCTAATCAATATTTATTGAAAAGGGCACGTTTTGGGTCCCTTCCCTCAAGTCACTCTCGTTCTTTTACCATCTCCATTATAATCCCTACCTGCCTTCTAGATGCACAACCTTGTCCTCCATTTTAAGCCAGACTGTGTGTCCTTGGCCAAGAGAAGAGACGGGTTTCTTGCCCTTCTCGTGCCCTTCAATGCTCCACTGAAGATGGGCAGTATTTACCTTCTGATCTCAACAACATCCCTGCCTCTAGGACTTAAGGTTATTGTTTTGTTTTGTTTTGTTTTGATTTTTGGGAGGGAAGAGTTTGACAGAACACCAGAGATTTCAATCGAAACACTCTGTCCCTGCGATGTTAGAGGGGTGTGAAGAGAAAAAGTTAGAGGGTGACTCCACAATGAAGGGATATTGGTGAAGTCACCTGATCCATCTGCCATTTCACCTAATAGTGTTCCTTTCAGTCCTTGTAAACTCACCCCTGAGGCTGAAAGGTCAGTCTTTCACACTTTCCAAGGAGACCAGCAGAGGATGATGAGGCCTCCTAAATATCTGGAAATTTCTATGGAAACACGGCATTGCTTTCGTGTTCCCTGAGCACACTTTCCTCCACACAGCCTGCTAATAACAGCCTCAAAATTCAGGTTATATCCAATCCAAGTTTCCAAGCCTTTGCTCTTAATCCTTTTTTAATTGATATGAAATGTATTCCCGATTATTAATGGAAAGTGTACTTTCTGGAATTTAATTAAATGCTCTAATCACATTGATACCATTAAAAAGGGTTTTAGGTTTTTGTTGTCACTGTTGTTTTTCTAACGAGCTGTTTACTCTGCTGATAACTGCAGTGTGGACAAAGGAGGAAATTCCAAAATAGCCCCAGACACTCAAGAAGAAATAACTTCGCTATTGATAAAAAGAATAAGTCATGTACAGCAGGGGGTGGTAAGAAAGCCTAAATTTATTGCTGCTGTGTCGAATGTGTAAATGTCACTTCCTTAAAGAGGGAAAATTAGTTTTTCAGTTCGGGTTGGCAGCCAGAATCTCTGGCTGTCTGCATAATACTGGATTTTTCAAGCCTTCTCTGATGTCCCAGGGTGGAGTGTTTTGCATGCAAATTGTAAATTACATAATGCTAAAAATGTTATATAAGGAAAAAATGAAGACTAAGTGCTCATTCTTTTATCTTATTATTATTAGTTTTTTATTCTTCAACCTTTCTAGTCTTTTGAATGTAACTAACATTTTCTGAGCACTTCCAATGTCTTTGGTGTCTTTAGGTCATTTAAAATTTGTGACAATGATGTGAAAGAGGTAAGTAATTCCATATATGTGGATGAAGAAACTGGGGCTCTGAGCGTTGAACTAAGTCAGCTATCCCATAAGGAAGAGGTTTTGCTCAATGTTCTACGCTAGAAATTCTCAAAATCAGGCATGCGTCAGAGTCCCCTGGAGGACTTGCTAAAACAGACTTCTGAGCCTCACCTCAGAGTGTATGATTCAAGAAGTCTGAGGTGTGGCCCCTGAATGGGTAATTTCAATACGTTCCCAGGTGATGCTGACGCTGCTGGTCAGGGCACCCCACTTTGAAAAAGACTACCCCGCATGTGGTATTTTGTGGAAGAGCCACACTCAAGGGGCCAAAGAGCTGCATGTGGCTCATAAGACGCAGTTTGCCGACCACTGGGGAAATGAGACTTTGAAAACCAGGGGATGTGATTTCATGTGAATAAAATCACTCATTCTCCCATGTAAGTCTTAGAAAATTCTTTTTCAATATATAGTATGAACCCCCCTCCCACTAGCAACAGAGAAATTCCACTCATGCAATTTTCTAATAACACAACCTTCCTCCTCCTCCTCCTCTTCCTCCTCAGCTTCCTCCTCCTCCTCCTCCTCCTCCTTGACCTTATAGCTAGAAGAGATTCCAAGAGGTCATTCAATCTATTACTCTACTTCAACTTAAATAGATAAGTAACTCAATTACACTTATTTCATGGACACATTGCTAAGGGACTATTGGGGGAAGGAGAAGGAACATCCTTCCAGAATCAACCAGTCACTAGCACTTACCTGAATTTTAGCAGATAAGACACTTTTTAAGTGTGGGTTCATCTAAAGAGCTAATGCGCTACCCTCTCCCCTGACTAGTTAGCCAAACCCCAACTGGAAGTCAGCTAGCTGCTTAAAGCCATTCATTTCCAGGATCAAAGCCCATATCCTAGGATGGGAGGACGGGGAGTAGGTAAGGTGAGGGTGGGAGGCCAGAAGCATCCCTAAGACTAGGCCTCAACTTCACCAAGGCCCTTGTCCATTCAAGAAGGGGCCATTTAGGTAACTCACACAGGCCCAGAGAGAGAACATCAGAGTTGGAGAAAAATATTCATCATTTTATCTGAAACTCTTATATACCCCATTAATATACTACAAACTAGTTTTTTTAGTGATTTAGTAAGTTGTCTGTCTTTGTATTTTTTAAAAATATATATTTTATTGATTTTTTACAGAGAGGAAGGAAGAAGGATAGAGAGTTAGAAACATCAATGAGAGAGAAACATCAATCAGCCACCTCCTGCACGCCCCCCACTGGGGATGTGCCTGCAACCAAGGTACGTGCCCTTGACCGGAATCAAACCTGGGACCTTTCAGTCCACAGGCTTTCACTCTACCCATTGAGTCAAACCAGTTTCGGCTGTCTTTTTACTTTTGTACTTGAGAAAAACTTAATTGAAAAAAGGCTTAAATATTTCAATATAAACATATATACCTAAGTGTCTGACCACCCAACAGGTAGCTATTAGCTATGACTCACACTGACCATCAGGGGGCAGATACTCAATGCAGGAGCTGCCATGATATGCACTGGACATTGAAAAAGAAATGGCACTGTGGACCTGGCACCAAAAAAACAATACTCGGCTTCCCCCAAGTGGGACACAGGCCCTGCCACTACCCCCGAGCTTCAGCCCACCAAATCACAGGCAATGCTGCCAAGACCTCCTGGCACAAAATGCAGCACAAAGCCCAGCTCAGCCCAGAAATGGTTGCTGTGGATGCTGGGTAATGACATCACATAGCAAAGCCTGGCTTCCTTTGCCTAGCGACTAGCCTCCTTAGAGTTTCTTCAGCCCAGGAACACAATTTGCTTTAAAGCCAGGTGCAAACATTTTACACTTTTACCAAATCAGTTTGTGAAGCATTTCACATGCCTCATCTCATTTGATCCTCACAGAAGTTCTGGAATAGGTAGATAGGAGATGCGGTAGAATCCTATTTTCTTTTCATTAGCCGGAAAACAAAGATTTAGAAAATTTAGAAACTTGATCCGACTAAAAAGAAGAAATGGTGGAACTTAAAAATGACTTCAAGTTTTCTCATTGTGCAGAAACTAGTCAAACACTGCTACAGTTAAATATTTTACCCTTTGTTCTCCTGCATGATTTACAATAATAATCTGCTTTGTGTTGATAATTATTGCTGTGTTGTTAACAATTACCTGAAAGAGAGGTTGGGGTGCCTCACTGGGCTGGAAAAAGTTTCGCTAAATCAGAAAACAGGTCTAATTAAGCAAGTTTATTATATATCTATAAAAGGCTACATTGACTCAGGCATGTACAATACTTATAAAGCTCTTGCTGGTATGCATGTGTTTCAATCTGTCATTGTCGATCATGAATTTAGTTGACACTGCTCTTATAGAGAAAGAGCGAATAGCGATATTAAAACATTTCCTCTAATTAATCTACTTTCAATGTGGATGAATCTGTGCACCAGGTCATTAGTTTAGAATAAAATACAATTTTTATTGCCCTATTATCATATTTCTTCTCTTTTTTTTCAATTTAAAGGAAGCTTCAAAAGAGTGGCCTGGATTTTTCTCTCTCAACTATGAGAGAGTCTAACTACAGTGGTATTTTGTCCAAGAGCCATACTCAAGGGACCAAAGAGCCGCATGTGGGTATAAAGCATCGCACATCACAAAGCAGCATTTATCAATGTCCAAATCAGAGGGGGAGTGCAGAGGACTGCTAGGTATGTGAGCAAGCCCACACCTCTCTGCCCAGCCCCCCCCCCCCTGCCCTGGCGGATGTACTTATATAGGAGCATGGCCTTGTGATTGTCTGGCTATGAGACCAGGGGGATCTGTCTGCAGAACCTCTAACTAACCTCCCAACCCAGCCCCCATCTTCTTGGACCAGAGTCACTGCAGTAAAACCCAGATCTAAGCATTTCATTGCCCTGTAATACTGTCCATGAGAACATAGTGGAGGATAAAGCCTATAGCTCTGGGCACAGGAGCATGGTTGAGAGCAGGTTTCTCTTCTAACTGTCACTGCTGGACAGCACTGGATTTACTTGCAAGCCATCTCAAAGAGTTTATGAAAAGAATTAGTGGCCGAAACAGGTTTGGCTCAGTGGATAGAGCTTCAGCCTGGGGACTGAAAGGTCCCAGGTTCGATTCCGGTCAAGGGCATGCATGCAGGAGGCAGCTGATCGATGTCTCTCTCTCATCAATGTTTCTGGCTTTCTATCCCTTTCCCTTCCTCTCTGTGAAAAATCAATAAAATATATTTTTTAAAAAAAGAAAAGAATTAGTGTATCAAGTCACAATCAATGATAAAAAAAATACATTAACATTTAGGATTTCATATCCATTGTTTGTACATGATTTCAGTGAGGAACAGGGCATTCAATGGCTACAGAAACAATACCTACATTTTTCTTCATTTTTTAAATCAAGTCTCAGTACTTCTCCCTACATCTTCATTGAATTTGACCTTGGGCCTTTCAATGCCAGCACATCTTCAGAACTGAGAATGCTGACTCTAAAGACATGAGCCATTCAGAAAACAGAGGAGTTCAGGCATTTTTCAGAAAGCACACAGCTGGGAAGATCCAGGACTGGGATCCACCACCAGGTCCCTCTCATGTCAGTCTGTAATCTTGATTGCCACACCATCTGTCTACATGAGGTAGGGCAAGGGACAATTATCGCAGATGCCTCCAAAAGCTAGAACCTGGGACAAGGCCTGACAATTGACAAAAAGTCTATGTGCCAAGCTCACTGAATGAACTCGGTTAATCTCTTTATCCATTTTAAACCTAAAACTCATACCCCTTAGTTTCCTTCCAGTTCTGATATTCCAATTCAGTACAAACCATTCATCTTTCTTTTTTTTTTTAATATGCTTTAATTGATTTTTTAAAGAGGAAGGGAGGAGAGAGAAAAGCATCGATGAGAGAAACATCTACTGGCTGCCTCTTGCACTCCTCCTAGTGGGGATCAAACCCACAACCCGGGCAAGTGCTCTGACCAGAAATCAAACCAGCAACCTCTTGTTGCATGGGTCAAGGCTGAACCATTGAGCCACACTGGTCAGGAAACCATCTTTCTTCATCCTTATAAACTTCATAGACAAGATAGAAAGAAAAATGTATTCCTTAATTCTTGACCTCAAATACAGCTTCATTGCTCTAATTCTGTTTTACTTTTCTGCTCTCTGTTCTTGTCTCCCATTCTCCTCCTCTGTCCTTTCTTATTTTGCCTTCCTCCACTCCTTTCCCTACTTTCCATCCTTCCTCCTTTGCATTGTGTGGCAGGCCAGCATCCTCCACCGCTCACTGCCCCTGACATTTCTAAGTGGACAAAATTACTTGGGCAAACATCACAAATATGCTAGGGTATACCAGTTACCTTTCTGGTTCACTTGTACTTTTATACAAATTGGGAAGTTTGGGCCAATTTATCTTTTAGATTCTTTTATCTATATAGTAATACAGTATGTTCTCCCTTCCCTCCAACCCCAACAGATAAAATTGTTGATAGCTCCCCTGAGCTCCTGCCCACTTTCCCTAATATCACCTTCCCTTTTGTCTTCTACATGGCTCTGTAGAAATTGTAAGGCTTCCATGGATGGCTGAGTGCCCCCACTCTACCCGGGATGAAGGCTTGGACACTTCTTGACAAGAGAGCAGGCCAGCTAAACGGTGCCAACAGTGACTGATGGGCAAGTTCCGATTCAGCAACCAGAGCAGCTTAAGGGCACGGAGATAGTTCTCAGACAAAAGACTCAAGAGCAATGAGCAATACGAATCTATTAATGACAAACTGTGTCATGGAAAATGGATGGGCCTTGCGATGAATGTTATAAATGAGGGCATAAAAGGGACAGAGTGGCTTTGATGTTGGGGACCTGAGGGACACTGCTGACCCAGACTGGTGAAATCATGAGAATGGCAGGCAGCAGCTTAAAGGAGGAAGCTGTTACGGATGAAGACGTAGTTGTGCAAAGACTAAAATTAACCATCAGACCAGAAGGTCTGCGCGATCAAACCTATTTTACTGTTTTTATATTGAGTAGTTTTTGATGACCATGATGCCTGTCCTTGCAGTCCTGGCGAGTTCTTTGCTCAACAACAACTCAGTTGGTGGTGAAAAGGGTACACAGAGGCCATTCTGCTTCAGTATGGGTGTGATATGAAATGTGAAGCCATCTCTGATCTGACATGAACTCTTTGTCTGGCCCTTTCTTGTCCCTTTGGCCTCATCTCCATGTAGGAGGGCCACTGAGATGGGCCTTAAATATTAAGGGAAAATATTAAGCGGATATGCATTTTATCAGCCATACCAGTTGACAGAAGATTGAAATGCACTACACTGTTTGCTAAATACTCATGGACGTACTCCCTGAGTGTCCCCTCCACCTGCCTCTATCTACCCCCTGAAAGTCCCCAGCATTTTCCAAGATCCATTAACTAAAGTGATTTCCTTGCCGAAACCGGTTTGGCTCAGTGGATAGAGCGTCACCCTGCGGACTGAAAGGTCCCAGGTTCAATTCCAGTCAAGGGCATGTTACATTGGTTGCGGGCACATCCCCAGTAGGGGGCGTGCAGGAGGCAGCTGATCGATGTCTCTCTCTCTCATCGATGTTTCTAACTTTCTATCCCTCTCCCTTCCTCTCTGTGACAAATCAATAAAATATATTTTAGAAATAAAAATAAAGTGATTTCCTAGGTCAGCTGAGCATCTCCTGAACCTCACTATAGTTACCTTTGCGTGTTTTTTCTGTTCCAATTGTCTGGGGTTTGGGGCAGGCAGAGACAGGCTTCCCAGATCCTTCTTCCGTGAAGGATTTACAATCCACTGCAAGGAATTCAGCCAGTAGATACTATCCAGGATTTGCTTTGGCTACCGAAAGCCAGAGCCACACTATTCCATTTCAAATAAATAAACAAGATGGAGTTTAAAGGTCTGGTTATTTCTGCTCAAATGGGACTTTTTTGATAGGCAATATGTTCTCAAGACCTCCCTGTGGAATTGGCCAGTTTTGTTAGACCTGGGTGTAAAATTTCCTCCTGCCCAATTTACGCCCCCCCCACTTCCTGCCATAAGTCAACACCTAATAAACCTTTGACACCCATAACTCTGTCTCAGCCTCTTCTTCCCAATAACCCACGCTGCCACAGTGTAGGTTTTGTGGCTTGTTGAATATTTTTACTACCGTCCCTGTTTACCTAAACTAAGTTATCTTTAGATCCCAATGCACTTCATCGTCTCTCATGCTTCTGAACCTTAGTACTCACTATTCCCTCGCCCTGGTACATATTGCCATGCCATCATTCTTCACTTGGACCATTCAACTTATTCCTTCTCATAGTCAGAAGGTATTCGTCATGGGAAGCCTTTTAGGGCTGGCTTAGCATTCTATAGCTCTATCAAAGACTACCACAAACTTAGGTTAAAACAGAACAAAATAATTAGAGTTTCTAATAGACATGGGTTAGCTAAAGTCAAGACTCTATCCTTGGAGCCCTAGGCCAGTTGACCTGACCTCTGGGGCATGCTTGGAGGTCTGGACAAGAGGGGAGCGTGAGCTGAAGTCCAGGATAAGAGAATCTGGGTGACAGGAAAGTCAGTCATTCAAACCATCAAGTCCTAGAGAGGTAAAGCTACCTCAAGACCCATCTGAACCAGGGTTGGCACCTTAGGATCATTATCTGAAGGTAAGGTTGGGGGTAAAGGAAAATGACTTTTAGTAATAGAGACTCCCCACATCAAGATGAAGGTGGAGGACCAGACACCATACAGTGGTCAGTAAACAACCGAACTCATTACCATAATGGATGCTGCAGGTGGGAAACACAGATAGATTTCAAGAATGCCAGGGATCCAAAACCGGTTTGGCTCAGTGGATAGAGCATTGTCTTGTGGACTGAAAGGTCCCAGGTTCGATTCCGGTCGGGGGCATGTACCTTGCTTGCGGGCACATCTCCACTGTGGGGCGTGCAGGAGGCAGCTGATAGATGTCTCTCATCGATGTTTCTGACTTTCTATCTCTCTCACTTCCTCTCTGTACAAAATCAATAAAATATATTTAAAAAAAAAAAGAATGTGCCTTGAATTCCCACTATAGGCTATTGACCATTAAAATCTGAGACAGTAGCAGGCCTTTCTGAAAGCTGTACTAGAGGCAAGTAGAAAAGCAATATTGCTATAATCATTTGGTAGTCTGTTCTTGTTTAAGGAAAGCGACTCGAAGGAAGGTTTTAAGTGCTACTTTTTGTGGCTTACTAGATGTGTGACAGTTCTAGAATTGGGACCATAAAATCATCATCCAGGTTTCTTTGCTTATGCTGCTCTTGATTTTTGAACTTTCTATGCGGATTACTCCTGGGCATCCTTCAAAATTCAGCCTCAGACTTTTCTATTTATACTTCCATGACCTTCCAAAATGCTAACGTGTCCCTCCTCTGTTTTCCAGAGCACCTCATCCTCTGCACACACCTTTTTATCCTTTACTAGAGGCCCGGTGCATGAAATTTGTGCAGAAGTAGGCCTTTCTTCCCCAGTGGCTGGCACTGGCTCCCTCCAACACCCAGCTTTGTCTAGAACAGCGGATCTCAACCTGTGGGTAGCGACCCCTTTGGGGGTCGAACAACCCTTTCACCAGGGTCACCTAAAACATCCTGCATATCAGATATTTATATTACGATTCATTAACAGTAGCACAATGACAGTTATGAAGTAGCAATGGAAATAATTTTATGGTTGGGGGTCACCACAACATGAGGAACTGTGTTAAAGGGTCACAGCATTAGAAAGGTTGAGAACCACTGGTCTAGAAGGTCGTCCAGAGGATATCCGGAATGACGTCCAATCTAATTAGCATATTACTCTTTCATTATCATAGATTATTGATGTTTACATGTCTGTTCTACCAACCTGTGAGCTCCTTTAGCCTGGAGCATGACATCTGTCTTCAAGCCACAGTGTTGGGAATAGATGCCTAACACATTAGTAAGTGCTGAATAAATATTTCTTTGTTTTGAAAATGAAAGAATGGATGAAAGTAACTAAGGCTGAGATTTTAGAAACATCCTAAAATTTTGGATCCAGAAAAAAGATTCTAAAGTCTTTCATTTTACAACTTTAGGTAAAGATTCTGACACCTTCAGGATATCTCTATGACTTCATATGTTTTTTATTTAAATGCAGTTCAACAAAGTTGTCATCACTGATAAAATCTCAGTATTTCTAGGCAATCACTTGGAAGCAGTACATTGATTTGGATGCTTGTCTTTGCTAAAACTAATTCCATTCTTCATATAGGTCCTTCTTGGTGAGTTTATTTTGTTTCCTATACTATTCAAGAACCACAGAACACTAGGGTTAGATTCCAATAAACAAAGAAATGGACTTCCAGGTCTAAGGACATCACCCTAAGAGGTAGATCTATCTCATCACTATTTTTGTGTCATTATCTACTTTGAACTTTCTCAAGTAATGCCTAAGCAACATAGAGGGGGGAAATCACGTGGACACAATGCTGTGTATAACTTCTATAAAGCTCTTAAAACCATTTCACCAAAGAGTACATTGCCTTTTGAGTCTAGCTAATCTTGCAGACTCCCCAGGGGATCTAAGTTTCATCATGGAAACGGTCAATAACGTGTTCCAAGGTTCAAAACCTCAATTTTTACTAAGGTCCCAGGAACAATTTCTTGTGACTCTCATGACTTCCATTTACTTGTGGAATTAGAGAACCAAGTTGAAGCTCCTTCTAAATTTATACTCTCGGAATATTTTCCTGACCTAAAGCCCCAATACTTTCTTGAAAATAAATATTCTAATTTTAAATTGTGAAACTTGAAAATTACTTCCAAATTAGCCAGGTTATTAGGGGGATGCAATTGTGAAAATCATGTAAAAGAGCAGAACTCCACCCCCAAATTAATTTTGTTTTCTTTTTCACTTCCCTAGCAACAACCTTGATATTTATGTTTGACTAATACTTAACTGAGAATTATTTTGCATTTAAAGAGCACATGCTACTCTGGACTGGCAGGTAGAAAATAGGTTCTAAAAATATTCATAAAGATGATAATGCAATATGTTTAAGTAGATTTCAGAATTCATCATATTTTCATTTCCTTTAAATCTCACAGCAGGCCCGTAAGGGTTGGGTAGGTGAATAACCAGGATTGTTTTGTAGAAAGAGTAAACATTATAAAATTAAATAACCTAGCCTCCAATTCCAGCAGTGCCATTTATTAGCTCTGTGATATTTACTTGGTGGCTTGATGTGTGCCTGAATTAATCTCTTTTTAAGTAAGATAATGATACCAATCTCATGCCTACATTATCCACTCAATAAGCATGTACTGAACATCTACCACGTTCCAGGTGTCTGTATAGATTTGAGGATACAATGTTGAAAATATACACTCATAAAAATTAATATCAAGAGAAAGTGAATTAATATACATAAAGTTCCTAGCATATGACAGATGCTCAATAACTGTGTTGCTCCCCTATAATTCTATTTCATAGGTGAAAATACTAAGTTCAGAATAGTTATATGACTTGCGGTCACATAGAATTATCCAGTAAGGGACAAAAAGCAGCACTTAAAACTAGACCTATCCGTCAAGGTCCTGACAGACACTAAACTCTCCACTGGGATATTGATAGAGATTGTAGAAGGATGGTACTGTTTGCAGAAGTGTGTGTCAGGTTAAGGAACATTCAAAAGGACTGCTCATATACCTGCAGATTAACAGTGGCCGGAAGTCCTTAATGGTCTCCAGTCCTATAGAGGACAGCAGAAGGGGGTGTGAAATAGAAGGTCTACCTGTAAAGCTGTAGCTATGGAAACCCATGTTCCTGCCAAAACCACTCTGATGCAGAGAGGAAACAGAAAGAACAAAGCCTTAGCCTTGTCCCCTCCTAATCTCTGGTCTCCTACTGGCACAGCTCACTGGCTTCTGAGCTAGTGGCATAAGTAACGAGATTTATATCATAAATCTCACAGAATCATTCTTCCAGCAGCTCAGTGCGAATGTGTGTGTGTGTGTGTGTGTGTGTGTGTGTGTGTGTGTGTGTACTTGCATACACATGCATGTGGTGTTGGCATATCTTCAACACGTATCACAAGTCTGCCATACACCAGGAATCAATAAATGTTTTGAATCAAAATAAATTGAAGTGCTTGAAATGTTTGAGTTCCACAGAGTAGTGGGGGTGCATGAGCTTTGGATTTGAGATTTTTATCCTGTATCACTTCTATGCCCACAGCTAAATTTATGCCAAGCATGGGATAATGGTGAAACAAGTGTACTACAGTCTCAGGTCATTTGATTTCACTTCCAGCTCTTCCGTTTACTATTTATTTCACATTAGTCAAGTTTCTTAGACTCTTCTGCTCCATTTCTTCATCTCATATTTATAGTTGTAAGTATGCAAAACACAGAGTTTATATTTGTATTATTCTATTTTCATGATGACTTTATTTTACACATGAGTAACTATAAATCTACATTTGTCCCACCTGTATAGATGTATATTCTCCATGGAAATGCTTTTCACATGGCTAAGCCCCTGTAAATGTTTATTTATTTTCTTCCTCTCCCCTCCTCCCAAGAGGCTTTGGACCTAACCGAAGGAGAGAGACTTAAATACTGCTGAAGAGAAGGTGGGGGTTTCTCCAAGCCATCCATCTTTAGGACACAGCAGTGGTTTAACTGTCTGTCTCTCTGTGCCTCAGTTTGTTCATCTGCAAAGTGAGGGTTCTAGAGGACCTATCAAATTGGGTGGTCCTGGATGAATTCAACTGGGATGAGTATCACAAGACTAGAGATGCAAAAGAGGGGTGCAGAGCTGAGCTCTGATCCTACTACTCCTCCATTCTGCTCTCCTCAGAATGCCCTCAATGGGTCAGGCAGGGTGGAGGACAACCTCCCCAAAGCCTTCTAATGCCTCTTACTAGATAATTCTATGTAACCGCAAGTCATAGAAAGCTACAAGGTCAGCTCAAGCTCTTCCCAAATATTATTCCTCATCAGCACCAGAGTATCTCCTACTTTTTCAATGTATGCTAGACATCCAGTCTTTCAGACCTTGGCTCCTGTATTATTTTAATTCTTGAAGACTCTTTCCTGAGACTTTTCTCCTGCAGAACATTTTGAATTGAAGTCTTCCCAGTACCCTCGTTAAAAGATTGGGACTCCCTCCTACTTCCTCCCATTATCCTGGTTTGTGTCACCATCCTCATGTTAATGATACTGAATCTGGATTAAAGTGCAAGGGAAGCTTCCCTCCTACATGTCCATCTATTTTTCTTTAGAGCAAAGATAACACCTTATTCATTTTTTGTACTCCTTATTACAGCTAACATTATTGCCCTGCCCATATTATGTGTTTAATAAATCTTTCTCAAAAATCAAAGTTTTTTTTATAATAAAATAGTAAAATAAAATCTTTCTCTATGACTCAATGAATGAACGGGTTTGAAGAGAGACCTCACATGTAAAAATAAAAACAATTAAGAAAAAAATTAGATTATAAACAAGTTCTATTTCATAGGTGATTTTAAAAAGCTAAGATTTAGAACCCATACCTAATCCAATTATAGCAAAATAATTGAAACTGATAAATGATAAAACAAGAAATTTACTTTGATTTCTGATTGCCTGGTTTCAGCTTGACCATGATAGACAAATAAACAGTTACTATCAGCCCTGGTAAGGTATAAATGCTAACTAAATATACCAATTTGAATGGTATTGCACTATGTAAATAGTATTGATTTTGGGGGGAGAGCATCTATTAAAGTAAATCATTGTGAGAAAATAGCTTACCTAGTCAATGGTTTCAATTTAAACCTAATTATTTTAATTATTCCCCAAAGCCATCACATTGTATTTCATCCATATATCCCAGGAGATACTAGTATATGCAAATACACAGCACACCAGATTCCAGACAGGAACAGAGATCGCAGCTCCTTGCCTCTGCTCGGGAAACCCTCTTCAGATCGAATTCCACCCCTTGGGGAAAACACCTGCTCATATTCACTCAAGTTGTCTTCTGAAACATTTCTTGTTACTGCCACAATTTAGACCCAGTATCTGTATTTGCATCATCATTTGATTGGTGTGCTTCAATTCTTGGTTCATGTAAAGGTGAGGAAATGTGATAGTGATTGGCCTGGAAAGCTAGTCTTTGCACTAGGGGTTCCTAACTTGAGCTCAGATTGGGCCAGATATACATGAGCAGATGGGTGGGGATACAAGAAGCGATCCCTATGCACAAAACAAGAAAAACATTTCTGCATATGCCTTTGTGGGGAAGGAGGAAGGGAAGGAAGGAAGGAAGGAAGGAAGGAAGGAAGGAAGGAAGGAAGGAAGGGAGGGAGGGAGGGAGGGAGGGAGGGAGGGAGGGAGGGAGGGAGGAAGAAAGGAAGGAAGAGAAGGAAGAGAAGGAAGAGAAGGAAGAGAAGGAAGGGAGGAAAGGAAGGAAGGAAGGAAGGAAGGAAGGAAGGAAGGAAGGAAGGAAGGAAGG
>JAAGEH010000357.1:1331552-1382821 GCA_011751065.1 Lasiurus cinereus
TCTCTCTCTCTCTCTCTCTCTCTCTCTCTCTCTCTCTCTCTCTCTCAAATAAATAAAAACATATCCTCAGGTGGCGATTAAAACAAACAAAAAAGAACTCAAGACCACATTGATGATTTTTTTCCTGAAAGTTTTTACAGTCTTTTTTATAAATTCTTTCCTCCACAATGACCCAAGAAGGATCCAATCTTGTGAAACTTTATATCTATTAGACAAACTTTATATCTATTGGAAACTTTATATCTATTAATGACCAAATAATCATTGTTAAACTTGATATTTAGGTAGTACAAACCTCAAACAGTATTGTGATTTAACTAGAGATTTGTGAGTATTGAAACTGGCTTGCAGTGTCCATGTAGGAACTCAAGATTGGGAACCTTCAGAGAAAGTACTCTCTGAGGTCTCCACCAGCAATGACAGTCTGTGATTCCAGGGCAGCGGTTCTCAACCTGTGGGTCGCGACCCCTTTGGGGGTCGAATGACCCTTTCACAGGGGTCGCCTAAGACCATCGGAAAATGCAGATATTTACCTCACGATGCATAACAGTAGCAAAATTTCATGGTTCGGGGTCACCACCACATGAGGAACTGTATGCAAGGGTCAAGGCCTTAAGAAGGTTGAGAACCACTGCTCTAGGGATTAGAGTAACACAAAATAGGGAGAATGGGGATCCCCTCAACGTTTTGAAGACATGCTCTGAGGAGAGAAAGCAAGTATATAGGTACCTCAGTGAGGTGAAACATCTGAGAGCAACCTTTTACTTTGTTAGAGTGAGAGATACAATTGATATTTGTGTATTGATTAAATATCCTTCAGCTTTGAAACATTCACTTATCAATTCTTGAGGCATTTTTGTAGAGTCCATCATCAGATTTTCTGCATACATCAGGTTGTTTGCAAATAAAATAATCTTACTTTTTTTTAAAAAAAAAAGAACAGTCGGTAGTATCAGGGAGGCACAAAATACCGTGGAAGGTAGGGGTGGGTGTGCAGGGCTGACTTAGAAAGTCTCTATATCAGTGGTTCTCAACCTTCCTAATGCCAGTTCCTCAAGTGGTGGTGACCCCCAACCATAAAATTATTTTCATTGCTTATGGTTGGGGGTCACCACAACATGAGGAACTGCATTAAAGGGACGTGGCTTTAGGAAGGTTGAGAACCACTGCTCTAGATATATGAGTTTGTTAGTCATTTGACTTTGACTAGGAGCACGTACTTCACCACGCTGTCTCATTTCCTCTTCTATGTATGAGACCAATGAGTCTTAGCTTGAAAGTGTTGTTATGAAGATTAAAGGAAATATTGTGTGTGTAGCAACTAGCTGCCCTTGGCACGCAGTAGGTTTGCAAAGGATGGTAGTAACCATAGCAATGACAACGGTGCTTTAATTAAGAAGTTTAGATACCAAGGAGCCGTTCAATTTGTTTACTGTGCAGAAAGTTACAAGTCTTTATTGCTCTAATGACAGATGACTTTAGAAGCTGCCTAGGGATAGATAGTATGCACTTGTCATTGCAGATAATAAAAGCAGAAATGAGAGGAGAATTAATGAGGAAACCAGACAAATCCAGAATGCTAGGCCATCGTCTGTCTGGACTGCAGGGGAGAGAAGGGATGACGTAAGTGTTTATTTCTAACTCTCCCTCTCTGAGAATGCTGAGTGTTTTCAGTCTGGCTTCTGGTTTTAGAGTTCCTTGGACTCGAAACTGCATTCTTTTTCAATTTTTTTGCTGCTGTTGTTGTTGGCCTGCATCCCCAAAACACCTGTGTTCATAATTATGTTATTTGTGCATGGTAGGAAGGTAATGTGCTCCCTAAGAATTAGGAAATGTGTCAAAAAGATTGACCTTCCAAGAATTCAACCAGCAAGTCAGTCCAGTTAAAATGAGATCTGCAAAGTCATTGCCCAAAGACAGAGTGGGCCCCCGGCCAGCAGGATGGGAGCTAACCTCAATGAAGATATGAAAGCACCTCCAGAAAAATTATTTTGGTCAGAAGGAAACTAATCAGAATGAAACCATAGACAGAGAGAACCACAGATGCACTAGGTGAAGTGTGATTCGAGCCATGCCCAAGGACATGCAGCCTATCCAATGAATTGAAATCTACCAAGGATGCTGATAACCTTGAGGACAAACCACTCAATTCCTCACACGACTCAGAAGACCCTACAAGATTTAGTCCCAACACATCTCATCTCATCCCCCACTCCACGTAGTCCATCTTGCCTCGGCCTTCTGGCTACTTACATAATGGCTGTTCTCTTGGTCTGGAATTCTCCTTCCCAGATTTGTTTAAGTTTAACTTAATAGGGAAGTTTTTCTCACCACCCTATCTAAAGTCCATTCAACAGAGATCCAGGGCCCAATGACATATGTGTAACTTGAGAAATAATCAGACATTGTCCTGAGACCTATAAAAACAATGCCCCAAAAAAGTGCAAAACCCAATAAATATGCCAAGAAGGGCTGCTTTAAACGTTGAAGAAGTTATACACTCTGCACAACGTGTAGCTGGTGAAATATCTAGTCTGGTGGATGGCAATGCTGCAGCAATTCATCCTGAACAAGGAGGACACAATCCAGAAGACAGTTATTGGAGCAGGGTTTTATCGTCTGAATCTGGCTTGCTAAAGCTAGTGATTATCTTCTGGAATATTTATACACTCTGTCATTTATATATTTAGTAAAATTTTAGTGTTTTCCCCAACCCCTCATTTTATGAGACCATGATCTTACCGAGTTTTACAAAATCCTGGACCTTTGAGAAAGGGAAAGTGATAACTCTGTTCCTTTCCAATCTGGCAGAGACATTCCAAATGGAAACTGACGATATCAGACTATGATGTCACTACGCTCTCAAATCCAATCCATGTTCTTGGTTCTATTGGAATTCACACTAAAAAAACCTTCTGATTATGACTGAACTTTTCACATAGGTCTATAAGGAAAAAATAAGACTATAAATGTGGATCTGGACTTTCTGTCTTCCTATGACAATTATACTTCTCAGTGTCGATCAATATATAATACAAATGATTCACTGAGTATTTGACGTGTGCTTTTGTATTTTTCTGTTTGTATCTTAATTCTGTAGCTAAAAGCCTCCTTGAACACTCTCAAGGGGATGAGAGGGACAGATGTGTGTCTTTACATAAGGGAAGAATAGAAGGAGAGGAAAGGATCAGTTTTGGGGGGTACCAGCTTCTGAGCCCTTCTTAATGTTCCTCTGGTTCTATGTGTGCCATCTGGAGAAATGTGAAGAGTGTGCATATATTGCTATTATAGATTTTTATGGGGAAGACAGAAATAGGAGGAAAATGTGGTTGGACTTCTGGTAGGTACCTTGAGACGTAAAAAACAAGGGTAATCCATGTTCCAGAACTGTGTCTCTGAGAAAATGAGGCTTGAAGAAGAAGTGCCCCTGATAACCCATCTTGGGAGCCAAGTTTCAGAGCACCTGTGGTCAAGTTTGGTGCAGGAGGAAGAAAGCCACCCTTCTCTACAGGACCCTGAAAGTCTGAGCAAGGAGCTGACCACGTGAAACCATCCAATGGGTAAATCTTGAGTCAATTCTAATAATTCAACAATAAAAAATGGATGGTGATGCAGGCAACCCAAGAAAGCAAAGAGCTCTGTGGTCATCACAAATGAATTGGCAGCTCATGTGCCCTTCTCTGCCCTCACTCAGTATTCAAGCAAATCAGGACTCTGACCTCGCACAGTGCAATGCCAACCCTGTAGTGATGAAAACCACTGGGAGTTCCTCCTGCCAACTGCTGTCCAGTCTCTGCGAATAGCATCCACCACCCTGCAGTCTCTTTGGCATCAACTAAAGACCATGCCTGGTCTTAGAAACTGACACAAATAGATATAGTTTCTATGAGAGTCCTCCCACCTCCAATTAACTCTTTGTTCTGGAATGCTTTTATTGGGATAAAGGCATCTCTAATAAAAAATAAATAAACTGTAAGGTAAGTGTAATTGACTCAACTTTATATATGAACAAACAGCAAGTTAAGAAAATCATTATTGTCACTCAGCTAGATGACAGATGTGAAACTCAAACCTGAGTCCCCAAGGCTAATGTTGCTTCTACCAAACTAATTCATTTTGCCATCATAAGAAGATTTGACTGTTATACAAAGACCTAATCCACTTACTATTTTAAAAGTGGTTCCTACAGTTTGCATACATGTTTAGGTCCTAATGATTAAAGTCCAAGTCTTGAAGAACAGAATTGTTCTAAGGTGGAGGTAAGCACCTTCTCTTCCCTGGACTTACTCATGGCAGGTGCTTGTGGGTTCTTCCACAGGGATGGAGAAGGGGAGGAAGGAGACAGCAATGCAGGTAGAGAATGGAAAGCTTCTTCAATAAACAAATCTGGGTTTCAGACAAAAAGATCCAAAGCAAATAGAGGCATATAGGTTTGAAACAGGTTGTGAGCAAGGGACAGCAAGCTGCTATTCTACTTAAAGAATAAGGGGCCAGCTCCAGGAGTAATGAAGTATGATATTATGCCCTGCTGTAGGAATAAAAACATGACATTGAGTCCTTGGGAACATACCAGAAGGAAGATGGGATCTCAAGACCAAGAACCGAGTTGTAAGAACTCTAAAATTCTAGAACCATAGATATTTCCTTAATTGCTTAGAGTCTCAATTTTTCTACCCCTTTTCTTATGCCAAGTGGAACTACATCCTCAATTCAAAAAATATCCCATGAGCTTATGTGTGGCAGCCCCCAAACAGGGAGCTCAATAGACTTTCACTGATTTTGAACACAACTGGTGCATGGCAGCGGCCATTCTGAAGAAGGTCAGAGGAAACCGGATCTCTGGAACCTGTAATAAGCAACCAAGGTGAGCCCGGCCTGTGTTGCTCAGTGGTTGAACATCAGTCTATGAACCAGGAGATAACAGTGATTCAATTTCCAGTCAGGGCGCGTGGCTGGGTTATGGACTTGATCCCCAATACAGGATGTGCAGCAGGCAGCTGATCAATATTCTTTCTCATCGTTGATGTTTCTCTCTCTCTACCCCTCTCCATTCTTCACTCTGAAGGCAATAAAAACATGTTAAAAAAAAAACCAAAAACAAACCAAGGTAGACCAAAAGACATATGAAAACATGCTCAAAGTCACTAATCATCTGAGAGATGCAAATCAAAATGACAATTAGCTACCATCTTACACCTATCAGAGAGGCTACCATCAACAGATCAACAAACAACAAGTGCTGGAGAGGATGCAGATAAAAAGGAACCCTCGTGCACTGCTGGTGGGAATGCAGACTGGTGCAGCCACTGTGGAGAACGGTATGGAGTTTCCTCAAAAAACTAAAAATGGAATTCCCATTGACCCAGTGATCCCACTTCTAGGAATATATCCCAAGAAACTAGAAACACCCACCAGAAAGAATATATGCAGCCCTATGTTCATAGCAGCACAATTTACAATAGCTAAGACTTGGAAACAGCCCAAGTGTCCATCAGCAGATGAGTGGATTAGAAAACTGTGGTACATCTACACAATGGAATACTACGCTGCTGTAAAAAAGAAGGAATGTTTACTATTTGCAACAGCATGGATGGAACTGGAGAGCATTATGCTAATCAAAACAGGCCAGTCAGAGAAAGATAAATATCACATGATCTCACTCATTTGTGGAATTTAATCAACAACATAAACTGATGAACAAAAATAGAACCAGAGACATAGAAACATTGAACAGACTGCCCACCCTATGAGGGAAGGGGTAGGGGGTGGGGGTTGAGGAAGTAAGAGATCAACCAAAGGACTTGTATGCATACATCTGAGCATAACCAATGGACACAGACAGTAGCGGGGTAAGGGCATGTGCTGGGGAGTGGGAGTGGCCAGGAGAAGTCCATAGAGGGAAAGGAAACTCATGTCATACTTTAAGCAATAAGGAATTTAAATTAAAATGATCCCAAGGTGAACCCAGGAAGCAGGGCTGGCTTGAGAGGAAGCCTGGGAGTTGAACAATGGATACCTCCTCTCTCGGGCTTCTGCAGAGGGATTCTGGAAACCTGCCATGAACTCCTCCTCTGAACACCTAAGCCCCGTTTGCTAATCCAACATTCCTCAAGCCTTTCATCTATATTTCTGCACGCAGCCTCCAGCCTATTCACTGTTTAATGATAGTTTAATGAGGTCTCAGCATGTCCTCCTGGCCTGCAGCTTTCCCTTTCAGGAGGGGCCTTCGAAGCCAGGTCTGCATTCGGAATGAATCAAGGTCTCTGTCACGTCCAGGGCACACATGAGTGAAATCCACCGCCGTATCACTGGTCGCCGGAGGGGATTTTCTCCCTGCATTACACCTGCAGCATGCCATCCTCTTTTCTCCAGCAAGCCCGGATACCTGATTAATATTTTAAGCCTCCCAGGTTCCGCTTTCCCCGGTTTCAAAAGTGCCTGGATGTCGGACTCTTTAAAAATGTATTTATCTCCCCATCCAGCCAGCTGAGGAGGAATCGCAAGTAGAAGGCAGCGCCACTGGGGCCCAGACAAATCCTGGCAAATCTTTAAATTGCTTCTGCAGTCACCTGGGTTTTCTCTCATTAGCATCTCTGGCGCCACTCCTCTCCCCTGCTGACCTTCATTTCGGAAAGGAAGAGAGAGCCGTTTTAATGGGGCATTATATCTCTGCCTTCCAACATCTAGGCTGGAGATGTGGGGTGAGTGAGCCTTCTCAGCTCAGTTCCGAGAGAAAGCTGCCTGGCTGCCCCCCTGTCTGGGGCAGCGCCATCCTCCCCAGCTCAGCTGGCAGGAGAGACTTTGAATTTCTCCCTCTCCCAACCTCCCTCCTGCTCCCCAGGAAGCATGCAGGCAGTTTGCCGCACATGGCTACTTGCGTTCACCTCACGGATGGCTGCATCCAGTCTCGTTTGCTCACAAAGCAGAAAGAGCTGAGACCGGTTTGGCTCAGTGGATAGAGCATCGGCCTGTGAACTGAAAGGTCCCAGGTTTGATTCCCGTCAAGGGCATGTAGCTCGGTTGCAGGCACATCCCCATTAGGGGATGTGCAAGAGGCAGCTGATGGCTGTTTCTCTCTCTCATCGATGTTTCTAACTCTCTATCCCTCTCCCTTCCTCTCTGTAAAAAATCAATCAAATATATTTTTTTTAAAAAAGCAGAAAGAGCCTTAGGCACAGAGGCAGGAAGGGTTGGCTGTGTACCCCCAAATTCAGGACCTCAGTGCTTATGTCCAAATTCAGCTCTGATACAAATTCCTAAGCGAGGGCATGTCTTCTGACCACACTAAGCTTCAGGGCCTTTACCTGCCAAATTAGATCTGGCAATGATGGTGGATAATAATAAAATGTAAATCAGTAATGAATGCGAACACAGGCGAGACTCAGATGTCACCAAAAATGTGCAAAGTATAGCGTAGATCCATTGTGCACAAAGATGGCACACCCGACCGGAACTCAGGAGACTGTGGTATGGAAAGATGCTGGCTAAGTTCCCTTCCGTTTCTAAATCCCTCAGCATTGATCCAGATGATGGATAACTGTCTATGGAACAACCATGTCTGTGTTGGGACTTCAAGAGACAAAGAAAAATAAGGCGCAGTGCTGGCTTTTGTGGACTTCACAGCCCAGTGAGTCAGACAGTCACCAACAGCCACGGGAGAAACTCTTGTCGCTGCCTTCCACTCAGCCACTTCACCAGAACTGTGGAAAGTATCTTTTTAAAAAAATATATTTTATTGATTTTCTACAGAAAGGAAGGGAGAGGGATAGAGAGTTAGAAACATCGATGAGAGAGAGACATCGAACAGCTGCCTCATGCACGCCCCCCACTGGAGATGTGCCTGCAACCAAGGTACATATCCTTGACCGGAATCGAACCTGGGACCTTTCAGTCTGAAGGCTGACGCTCTATTGACTGAACCGAACCGGTTTTGGCATGGAAAGTATCTTGACTCATTCCCAGGACACTTGAATATTTGCAACCGGTAGATACCTATCTATCACACCAAATGCTTCTGCCCTCCTCCCCGCCCCTTCCCAGCTTTTCATTAAACACCACTTATCCTGATCGCTTTGAGTCAAAAGATCTCTGTGTATTGGTGATGGATTGGGATAGTAAAAACAGCCACAGAGACACTGGAACCAGACATTAAAGTACCGTATTTTCTAGCGTATAAGACAACTGAGTGTATAAGACGACCCCCAACTTTTCTAGTCAAAATATAGAGTTTGGGATATACCCGCCCTAAAAGATGACACCCAGTATATAAGATGACCCCCAACTTTTGAGAAGATTTTCCTGGGCTAAAAAGTTATACACCGGAAAATATGGTACCTGAAAGCCAAGGACCCAGTGTAAGAGAAGCCTACAGGCCAATCAACAAGTGTTGTAAGAAATAAATGAGCTGATGTACATGAAAATATATTTTTAGATGGTCAAATTTCTTATAAAGTTTGTTTCAGAGCCTAGCAGAAAGAAGAAGCTAAAGAGAATTCATGCAAAGGATGAAGAAATTTTGTGAGGGGAAAGGAAGACAAAAAGAGGTAAGATACGCACAGGTGGCATCTTACAGTTTAAAGACTGTAAAATAGGGAAATTCTGCCAAGGCCTGGTGGGCGATAGGAATTCAGAGTAGAAAGACATGACAAGAGAGTAACTGGGCCAGGTTTTCATTTCAATGTTCATTTTAAATCCCCCCTGTAACGTTAAATAAGGCAGATCGGTGAAAGACAGTACCAGAGATAAGAAGACCAGTTAAAACCAGCTGTCATCATCAATAATAATAAACTGAGGCTATGTCTACCGGGATGGACTCAACATATTGGAGCAAGACTAAAGGGGGCAATGAGGAGAGGCGGGGAGGTGTTAGGAATAATTTCCAGATTTCTCTCTCTGGGGCAGCTGGCTGCAGGGGTGTGTCATTTAACTAGGAGAGGTAGTATTTGAGAGGAAGAGGAAGAACGTTTGGGGAGGGAACGGTGAATGCAGTTATGGACATTTGGATTGGAAGCTTCTAATGGACAGCCAGCTAAAGACATCAGCAGGTGGCTGAATGCAGACGTCTGAAGTTCAGAACCATAGATGTGGGACTGGTGCAAAGGAAATGAATAAGAGACTAAGACTCCACTTACAATTATAAAGGTGGGCTCAAGAGAGAACCCAGAGACCTCCGATATTTTTACACAGTTACAAGAAAATTGTCATCAAATTTAGAATATTCACATGCAATTGTCATGGTAGTTTAAAAACACTGACTTGTCTCCAATCTGAGCTCCACTGCTTATTGGTTTCAATCTCTGAACCTCAGTTCCACCTATGAACCTCAGTTTTTCTATATGTAAAATGGGAATAAAAAAGCCGAAACCAGTTTGGCTCAGTGGATAGAGCTTCAGTCTGCGGACTGAAAGGTCCTAGGTTTGATTCCGGTCAAGGGCATGTATCTTGGTTGCGGGCACATCCCTAGTAGGGGGCGTGCAGTAGGCGGTTTATCGGTGTCTCTCTCTCATCGATGTTTCTGGCTCTCTAGCCCTCTCCTTTCCTCTCTGTAAAAAATCAATAAAATATATATTTTTTTAATGGGAATAAAAAGGAACCTGTTGGAAGGGCCAACTGAGATAATGTGGGCAAAGTGCCTAATTCATAAACACATAAATATGTGATAAACCGTTAGATGTCTTAAGGAGCTTTGAAGCTAAAGATTTGATTGTGTTTTAAGATTATTTTTCCTATTCTCTAAATAAGAGCTGTTGCCCAGGGCAACAGTCCAGAAAAGGACCACATAAGCATCTTGGTCATTTCCTCCTACACTGGCCATTGAGAAGCCTCCAGCATCCCTGCATCTCTTTCTCCTTCCCTTGAACCCTGCATCCCATCTCAGGCATCGACGCACGTTCTGCTTGTTAGAGATTTCAGTGCACTGGCCTCTGAGCATGCTGGTCCCAAAGGCTCATGGTGGTGCCATTGGGGGTCATGGGCAGGAGCCTCTGCTCCCAGCCATGCAGGGGACCTTTCCAAGTCCCCCCATCACATTCCTGGTCCCAGCAAGTCAGACTGTCTGCCCCTCTCTCAGGCTACACTGCCACTTCCCACTGCCTTTGCTTCTGTTTCTGTCCCAGATGCCACTTCTTGCAAGCAGGTCCCCCAGGATTATTGTGTTTGGGGTTTGGGGATTCATTCATTCATTCAAGAAATATTTATTGAGCTTCTGTTATTCCATGAAGCTTGGAATTGGAGATACTGAGGTGATTGAGACCCGCTCTCAAGGAGTTTGACATCTGGAAAAACATACAATCAACCATACACATAAATCAAACAATGAGATAGTTTCAAATAGTGATGGATGTGATGGTGGAATGAACAGGGAGATGTGATAGGATGGGATAGGATAGGATAGGATAGGATAGGATAGGATAGGATGGCAGGTCTGAGATGGATCTTTGACACGGTGACATTTATTTGAAACCTGGAACCCTAAAAGTATGACCTTACAAATATTGTAAGCATGGATATGAGGTGGAGAGGAGAGAGACTAGCTTTTCTTATTCGAGCACTTATTAAAGCCAGGCACGTTGTGGGATATCTTCTTAGATTTGCATTTCTCATTTGCAACTCGCCGTCTCCCTCTTGAATTAAGCAAGTTTAATAAAAGACACGCTCTCGCCTTTCCAACGAGCTGCCGAGAGGAGGAAGCTTTGAATGATAGGATAGATTTCTCTGTCTCTGCAACTCTAGGTGCCTCTCCTGGTATATTTCAAGGTGTTTGATGAGTGAGAACGTGAGGTTCAAAGACACAGAACGTAAACTAGAATTTCTTTTCACAAACGAACCTCCGGAGTACCACTGACCTGTTGGGAATAAGATAGCAACCTCGCAGACCTGTGCAGTTTGCAAAGTGTTTCTGTTGAGTCGAACGTGTTGAAGATCCACAGCCACCATGTGAAATAGTGTTTCCTTTGATTTACAGAGGAGGAAACTGAGGCTCAGAGAAAGCTGGGGACCCTCTCAACAGAACGTAAGTGATGCAGCAGAGATTTCCAGCTGCTGCCCATCCGTCTTGGGTACATTTTCTCTCACAGCTATTCCAGGGCTGCTGAAAAAGACCCGGGTCGATTTATGACGTTGGGTCTCTCCTAAATGGCTCCTGGTGGCTTTTATTCAGCTATAACTTTTGTGGTCCATGTTTCCTGCAGTTCTGTTGCCTTGAGGGTAAAAATAGACACCGCTGTTTTTCTGGCTCACTCACGAGGCTGAAGGACAGGGGTTTATAAATGTCTCCCCGATATTCCTGGCAGTCCTGGGAGGGTGAGTGAGCCTCCCTTGGCCAACACCTCGGTCGTCCTTGAAGCTTCCAGAGACACTTTGCTTTTTCCTCTCATGCCCCAAAGCTGGCTTCATCCGCCCTGCCCACTGCTGGCCAGGAGGATGCAGCAGTTGCTGAGGGCACTGCCACCTCTACTGGCCCTGGCACTATCTATCAGAGCCTCCCCTCCATGCCTACAGTATCAAAGCAAGTTATCCTGGAAAGGAGAGAATTCTGTTTCTCTTTACATCATAGCATGTAATGCTCCCCATCTCGGCTCTGGCGTGCCCCCACTCTGAGTATCTCTGCGGTACAGGTGAGGAAGATGAGACACACCCAGGTAAGCTATTTGTTCAAACCTGTATGGGTAGTAAGTTGCACACTAAAAGTTGGAGAAAATAAACAAAAAGCTTCTGGTCATTAAAACAGGAGAGATCTGTGTACACCATACACACACACACACACACACACACACACACACACACACACCTATGGTATATGTTAGCACTAGGCCTCACTTTGCCCAGTTGGTCTGATACTGTGTCCAGAGAGTCAGCATCTGTCCAGCCCCCAGCACAGGGCATGGTACAGAGCAGTTTCTAAAAAAAAAAAATTTATTTGATTGAATGAGTAGAATCAGCAGTGTCTAGATATTCGTGTCTTATTACTAAGGCTTTTGAACAAATTATTATTTTTTAATATATTTTATTGATTTTTTACAGAGAGGAAGGGAGAGAGATAGAAAGTCAGAAACATTGATGAGAGAGGGAGACATCGATCAGCTGCCTCCCACACGCCCCACAGTGGAGATGTGCCTGCAACCAAGGTACATGCCGCCGACTGGAATCGAACCTGGGACCTTTCAGCCGCCAGCCGATGCTCTATCCACTGAGCCAAACCGGTTTCGGCTGAACAAATTATTTTTAATCACACCTATTCTAATAAAGGAGTGGGTTTTCAAGGGAAGTGCCAAATTTAGCGTAGACTGAGGTTTGCATGTGACCTTTTACAAGCTACATTCCCAAACTTCAGGAAAGGCCTGGGAAGGTAACAAGGTGAGGGAGAACACTGACCCTCACAGCACGGCAGACACTGGATAAACGCTCCTTCCTCCTCCAGCTTCTTTATTGTTGACTTCAGCCCTCAGAGGCTGTTTCTCCTCCAACCCTTTCAGGTGTGAACCAAGGGAAGCGGCCTCCAGAGGCAGGACACCTGACCTGAGGACTGAACCTCTGGGCAAAGTTCAATGTTCCGACTCACCTCTCACATTCCTATTCAATAAAATCAAGCAAGCATCAGTCTGTCGGTGTTTGTGAGGATAAAATTAGGCTACACCTGAAAAAAGGATATATCCAATCCCATTTGTCGCTCTCAGCACTATTGAAATTTGGACGAGCAAAGTCTTTCTTGTGGGGACATTGCAGGATGTTTAGCAGCATCCCATTGGTGACAACGAAAAATGTCCGCAGACATTGCTAATGGTCCCCTGGAGGTGGGAGAGCAGCGATGTTCTAGGTTGGGAACTACTGAGCTCAATAAATGGCGGGCATGATTACTGCCAGCCTTCTCCCAGCACAGAATTAGAGGAGATGAGTGACCAGCCTGTGGAAGTGAGTGAAGCTCTTTAGATGCTGTGATCCTGTTACAGGGAGAGGTCAGGCCAGGAATGTCTTTATTCTCTTATCTGAGTGGTAGCCTCTGGTTTTCAATGGGATATATAACTTGGCCCCTCCTCTCTGTATATTAAACACAAGGTCGTTTCTATCCTTTATCCTTACCTTTTACCTACAAGCAAATGTGCATGCCACTCAGAATAAGAATTAAGAGCAAAACACACTCCTGGGTCCAGAGTGTCAAACATTAGTGTTCCTTTCCATCGGAGGAGAGGCAGGAAGCTTTCTCCTTTCCGCTCTCACCCTTCCCCCCTCTCCCCCCACGAAGCCCCAGGTTCTCTCCATAACCTCTGGAGGCTCCCCCCGAAACAAGGACTTCACCGCCTTCCCTGTGACTCTTCCTCAGTCCTGGCAAAACCTTGGCACTGTGTCTCACCCCCTGGGAGGCCCGCTCCTCAATCTACCAATCCCAGAAGATACCTTGCTCTGTATATCTTTTTCATCCGGAGAATTCTGGTCTCTGACTTCTGTTTAATCATAGCAGCATCAAGCTTTCCCTTGTCAAAACTGAAAGGCCCTGCCTGCCCTAGACTAGTGGTCAGCAAACTGTGGCTCGAGAGCCACATGTGGCTCTTTGGCCCCTTGAGTGTGGCTCTTCCATAAAATACCACAGCCTGGGTGAGTCTATTTTGAAGAAGTGGCGTTAGAAGAAGGTTAAGTTTAAAATATTTGGCTCTCAAAAGAAATTTCAATTGTTGTACTGTTGGTATTTGGCTCTGTTGACTAATGAGTTTGCCGACCACTGCCCTACATGGTTTGGCTCAGTGGATAGAGCATCATCCCTTTAACTGAAGGGTCCCGGGTTCAGTTCTGGTCAAGGGCATGTACCTTGGTTACAGGTTTCCCCATCCTGGTCAGGGTGCATACAGGAGGCAACTAATCAATGTGTCTCTCACATAGATGTTTCTTTGTCTCTCCCTCTTCCTTCCATTCTCACTAAAAATCAATGGAAAATATCTTCGGGTGAGGATTAACAGCAACAATAAACTGAAAAGCCCTGATTCCACATTTCCTCTTTGGGCATTTAACAAAGAATTGAAAGCTAGCTCTTCAAGAGAGTTTTGCACACCCAGGTCATGGCAGCATTGTTTACAAAAGCTAAAAGATGGAAGCAACCCAAGTGTCCATCTACATATGAGTGGATAAACAACATGTGACCTATCCATATAATATTATTAGACCTCCAAAAGGAAAGGAACGCAGATACATGCTACAACGTAAATAAACTCTGGGGACATTATGCTAAGTGAAATAACAAGTCACACTCAAAAAAGTAATTATTATATGGTTTTACATATATGAGGTGCATGGAGTAATCAAATACATTAAGACAGAAAGCAAAATGGTGGTTACCAGGGTCTAAGGAAATAGGGAAATGAGAATTTCTTGTTTAATGGGCATCTAATTTCAGTTTGACAATATAAACGTGTTCTGGAGATTGTTTGCACAATAGAAATACACTTAACACTAGTGAACATTACACTTACAAATGGTTAAGTTTATCTCCGCTGAAGAAAATGGCCTATATCTTAATAGGGTACAAAGTCCACTGGTAAATATATTTGTTGAAATCATTGAACTGCATACTCAAAATGTCTATAAATTAGACCCTAGTAAAGTTGATTAATTTAAAAAAATGGGTCCAGATCATGTGGCTTGGTGACTGAGCATAGACCTATAAACAAGGAGGTCACCGTTTAATTCACAGTGGGGGCATATGCCCTGGTTGCCGCAGGCTTGATCCCCAGTGGGTGATGTACACCCCAGTGGGGACCTGCAGGAGGCAGAAGATGGATGATTCTCTTTAATCATTGATGCTTCTTTCCCTCTCTCTCTCCCTCTTCTTTCCTCTCTGAAACTAATAAAGATATATTTTTAAAAAGTTTAAATGGTTAAGTTGGTAAATTGCATGTTGTATGTCTTTTACCATGATTAAAGATGAAAGTAAAACTGAGGAACAATGTATTCTGCCCATTTCTGCAGCCCAGGTTCTACCACCTCTTCAATGGTTTCATGGCTCTGCATTTTCCTTATATTCACTCCTATTTCTTAAATATGTAGGGGAATCTCTTCTTTCTCTCTGCGTGATCCTTCCTTGGCCTGTAACATAGTAATATTCATCATCTCCATTTACTTTTAGCCACACTCACCAGGAGGTGAGCCTCCTCTTACTAGAGCAATAAGGCAATGAATCCCTTCCGCTCTCCTCTCTCTCTCTGATCCCTAATATAGATCTATGTCTATCTTCCTCTGGGTCACAGTTTCTCTATTTCCTACATCCTGCCATATGGATATGATTTTTCCAGACCCAGCATTTGGGTAGTTTAGTTCATTTCAACTACTTGAGTCAGGATGTGTTGTCCAGTTCAAGTCTTAACTGCAAAGAAGTTGACTTTCTAATCATTATTTAACCCCTTGAGGCTATTTTTCAAGGGGTTCAAAATCTGAAGAGGAGGGGCCATGATTAATTAACACCCTCAAACTCAATTCAGAAATCTGGATACTCATAGATCATTTTGTGTGTGTGTGTCAACTTTGAATAACACAAAGTAATAATCCAAATTTGATTCCCAAATTACATAGCATGTTCTACTAGGTAAGAATACATGTAAGGCCTTATTCCTTACATGTGATTACCACTATCTTACCATCATTTGAAGTTGGTATCTGACTGAGAACAGGGCAAAGCCTCAGAGTTCTGAAATCTGTGTCAAGTGCAGGGGGGAGTTCCTGCCTGTTTTTGATTGGCTGATTATTATTCCAGTACAAAAGGGAAATGATGTTCTAAACACTACCCAATTGGGTCCTTCTTGACTTGGACAGATGTCACTCTGGAGAGTTGGCAACACAATAGGGTTAAAAGAATAGACAACTGGGGATAAAAATTGCCTCATCTAACTGACTTAGAGGAGACATTAATCTAAATTTAATTAATTTAAGCATCAAATTGCTTGTCAAATTTTTCATCCTTTTTGAGTCTCCATACCTTTTCAGTAAAATTATCTTTGCTTAACGGGGTGATCATTTTGTAAGTTATATAAATGTCTAATCACTATGGTATGCTCCTAAAACCAGTATAATGTTGAATGTCAACTGTCATTGAAAAATAACAAAATAAAATTAGGGTCCTTGCATTGATGCCTAAGCAGCCTTTTATTTCAAACATCCTCTTTGCTCTATGATTGGATTGTTTTCTCAGCACAATAGTAAGAGAGAGGGCAGGAGTATCTTACTCTGCACTTCCCACTGACTCCGACCTGCGGAAGTGTCCAGCAAGCATTTTCCTTTCTTCAGGCCCTAGTGGATCAGCAGGCTGTTGAACCATAATATCAAACTCTAGTCAGATGATCCGCCATTCGGTTTTTAAATCAACAAGAAATGGTTCTGACCCAGTGTGAGGGTGACTGAAACTGACAACCCGAAGGTGGCCGTGGGAGGTGGCCAAGGAGCATGCCCGATCATCAAAATGAACAAAGATGTTCCTTTTATCAAGGTATCAAAAATAAATTTCAGCCATGGATTGTTTTGGAGAAACACCATCCCACCCTAATTTTATTCAATCCCTCATCCCACTGTTCTTGGCTCCCTGGCTTGGCAGCTTGCCAAAAGGGGGAAGTGAGCTGCCTCGGATTATAAACTGTCGGGCTCAGCATTTAAATATTATGCACCCAGCTCGGTTCAAGGTACATGTCAGCCCACAGTATTAAGTTAAGTACAGTGGGAAATACATTATCTTTTGGGTCACAGGGGTACAATTCAGTGAGCAGCAACAAGGTTTCTGGGTTGATAGATGATCCTACAAGAGGTTATAGCTCGCCTGCCCCAGAAATAATAGCAATAATCCCCTACATTCATATTCCACTCTAGAGTCTGTGAAGGATTTTCTCATCCATTATCTTCTAGGACATTGTCAATGGAGTTGGCTCAGCACAGGAGGACAAAAAAAGGGAGAGCACACCAGGTAGGGGGACCAACAGAAGTAGTGTCTTCAGACAGGAGAAGGCATGGTATCTGGGGGAGGGCGCCAGCATGAGATGAAACTGCAAGAGGTCCTTCAACACAGGGGCAGGTTAGAACCCTGAATGACCATGCTGGCACACAGCAAGAATATCAAATAAGAATTTATGGAGGTTGATGTGGGCATCAAGACTTTGTAAAAATCTCCTGGTGATGCTAATATGCAGGCAAGGTTAAAAGCCACTTCCCTGATTCATACCAAGAAGGGCTCTAAGTGTCATCCTGAAGAACTATGCTGCCCCCCAGGTCATGGGAATCCTAGGCAGTACTGTCTTCAGCATCTGAAGATTGTAGATAATGAATACCTGTGTAAGGTTGTGTCAGGTCACATTGGCAGTGGGTAGGAGGTAGCTGGCCAAAGAATTCATTTCCTGGGGAAAATGGAAGCATCTCAGTTATAGAAAGAGCTAAGTCCTCCCAAGAGGGATGGAGGCTCCATCTCAGTCCTGTGAAACTACCCTATCTGTATCAAAGTTGAGTGCATAAACCTTAGACTGAGCTAAAATATATATACAAAAGCACTGAAAAGAATAGCTATCATTTTGCTAGTGCTTACTCTGTATTGGAAGGGGCTGAGCATGAGGGATGAAGTAATTGTAATTCTCATAACCTCAGAAGGTAGATTCTGAATCCTATGCTCCTGATAAAGCAGGGCTGGACTAGAATTCCTCACTGGCATTACCCTAGTCCCGGCCCTACCTAGGAAGGGACTGAGAGCATGAAGGTAGAAGAGGCAAGACTGAAAGCCAGGGAATTGACCTCAAAAGTAACCCCCCAAAATGTTGCCTCTGCTGTGCTTTCTGTCTTCAAGGAACCTGGCACGATGCCAGTAATAAAAGATGGAGGTGAGAGGAGCAGAGGAGGAGAAAACTAGAAGACAAGGGAAAGGAGGAGAGGGAATAGAGGGTGAGAGAAGGAGATGTTGCTAAGATGGTTAATTTGGCAGAAAACCTGCTTCACTCTTCCAGTGTGTGCCACACAGAAAGCATCTCCGGTCTGGGGACTGATTCTCAAGGTACATTAGGTGAGACCTTGCTACCAATGGGACAAAGAAAGAGAGCTGGGAGTGATGTGTGCAGCTGTTACATTCTTTAGAACAGTGGTTCTCAACCTTCCTAAGGCCGCGACCCTTTAAGACAGCTCCTCCTGTGGTGGTGACCCCCAACCATAAAATCATTTCCGTTGCTACTTCATAACTGTAATTTTGCTACTGTTATGAACTGTAATGTAAATATCTGATAGGCAGGATGCATTTTCATTGTTACAAATTGAACATAATTAAAGCATAGTGATTAATCACAAAAACAATATGTAATTATATATTGTGAAATATTTATTTCTAATTACAAATAAATGAAATTTTGTCTTGAATCGTGGTGTAGCATGGGTAACAGTCTTCATATAACAACAGTAAACTACGTTGCTACATTTTGCTACACCGAGGAGCATTGTGTTGGTTCCTAAGATCATGGGAATTGTGTTTTTCGATAGTCTTTGGCGACCCCTGTGAAAGGGTCGTTCGACCCCCAAAGGGTCGCGACCCACAGGTTGAGAACCACTGCTTTAGAATATCTTTAGAGCAAAACTCCCCCTCATTAATCCTTCCTGTCCACCATCTAGGGTTGCAGAGAGAATCTGTAGGAACTTGGGAGTTCAGAAGATCCCAAGACTACCTTTGGGTTGAATAACTCACTAAGACAAGAAGGACCCAGTAAACCTAATTATACTCACAGTTATGGTACATTCTAGCAAAAGGAAACAGATTAGAGTCAAAAGCAAGGAGAGGCACCTAAGGCAGAGTCCAGGAGCGTTCCAGATGCACGCTTCCCATTGTATTCACAGACAGAGCTTGCTTCTGCCAGCAACAAAATGTGGCCACACACCTGGAAGGCCAGGAAGATCACTGACCTTCATGTCTAGGATATTTATTAGGAGTCGGTCACATGGACGTGGTTGGCTGCCCACATAGATGACCTTTGTCTTTAGCTCCTCCAGAAGGTCAAGCTTATACTACATGGTCAAAGACTCCCATTGTTAGCATAGATTAAACAGAGAGAACATTCCAAGGTCATCTCTCAGGAGCCAGAAATGGGCCAGACCTTTCTTTGTCAAGGTTAATATTTTCCTGCACAGAACGAGTCCCATCTGAAGCTCATAAAAGAATCTACATCCCAATGTGACAACTTCCTGCCGGAGTGGCCTCAGGAAGATTCCTCAAGCTTCTGCACCTCCTGTGATTCACTTGTAACCTGCCTATAACATCTCAGATGACTGTTGGGGAAAATAATATGAGATTAAGTGTCAACAGGAAGTTACAAACTATAAAAACAGTGAAAATTAGTGACATCCTGCCTTGATCCAAAATAAACCGGAGTTTTTTTCTTGGGAGAAGATCATAAAAATCGCAATTCCCAAGATGCATTGCCTCCAAAGAGAAATAGCATGTTTATAGAAACACAACCGTTATTTCCCTCAACAAGTATTTATCGGGTGCCCATATGGACCAAGTCCCCGGATGCAGGGATGAGAAGGCTCAATTTCTGAGCAAGTGGCTGTCATTTGGGAAGTACTGGATAGAAGGGTGCTAGTTAGCATGTATACGAGCTTAGGTCCAAAGAGAAGAGAAGCAATGTGCCTCCCCAAATCCCCCAACTCCCACAGTCAGCCCCTCTCCCTCAGAAAACACCTATTGCTGGGCCCAATTGATGAGGTAGTCATGCCTTTTCTCTCTTCAACCCCAGCTTTCGTTTAAAGATCCTCTAAAGAAGGCAACAGCTGTACACACTCTTCCTCCTATCCTCCTAGGACACGGCTGTCATGTGGTATTCTTCAACCCTTGGCATCAGACAGCTTGGGGGAGGTATGTGAAATACTCCGCTCCCTTGCAGATGTTTTGAAAGCTGCTGGATTTCAACATTCAAAAGAAGTGGATTTTACTTTGATGTTTTATATTTGATTAAACTCAAAAATCCCCAGTGTGGAAGTCTTAAGGCCTACATAGTTCGGCGGTATTAAGTCAGTCATGCAATACATTTTTATTAAGCTCCTACTATGCACCGTCAGTATTGTAGACACTTAGGAAAAACAGTCAACGAACAGACCTATTTCAGGAATCCTTGCCTCTGTGGAACTTACATTTTTGTAGAGGTGGAAGATCAGCTTCGGAAAGTTATGGACTTATCAACTGGGAGACCCTGGGCACCTGACCAAACCCATCTGCGCCGATTTCATCGTTTTGAAATAGAGATAATACCCACCTCCTGCGGTGATTGTGAAAGGAAATTAAGCAAGCACAGTGAAGCTCCCAGAACAATTTGGCTTCTAGAAGTTGCTGCTGCATGCACAATAGGTCTCCTTTCCCTTCTGCTGTTTATTTCCAGTACCCCATACTATCTCAGTTATAAAACCCCGGACAGGAAAGGCACTGTTAACTGCCAGATTAATCAGAGGCACTAAATGCTTCTCACTGAGCAACCTCAGAAATAAAAGCCAAGTTTGGGGTTTTGACTAGGTTGCCTGCTGCACCGTTCCCCATATAAACTTCAAGAAGACAGTCTGAAAAGAGGGAAACACTTCAGGTCGTGGCAAAGTGACCGGATTTTAATTCTTGTACCTCTAGCCATAGCTGTGTGGCTTTGGGCAAGTTGCTTTCCCTCTCTGAATCTCCATTCCTTGAGATGCAAAACAAGGGGTTGCACTAGATCCCTAACCTCATTCTGAGCTGCACTTAAGAATCTCCTTGCCGAAACCGGTTTGGCTCAGTGGATAGAGCGTGGGCCTGTGGACAGAAAGGTCCCAGGTTCGATTCCAGTTAGGGGCATGTGTCTTGGTTGCAGGCACGTCCCCAGTGGAGGGCGTGCAGGAGGCGGCTGATCAATGTCTCTCTCTCATCGATGTTTCTGACTCTCTGTCCCTCTCCCTTCCTTTCTATAAAAAATCAATAAAATATGTATTTTTTAAAAAGAATCTCCTGCCCAGTCTGACTTTCTGACTTAGTTCCTGTACCCCTAACATCACAGGGTTTCCTATCCTCAGCACCATTGACATTTGGGACTAGGTCATTCTTTATTGTGGTAGAGGGGAAAGGGGAAGATGTCTGTCCTGTGCATGATATGATGCACATTATATGGTAGCGACATGCCTAGCTACCCTCTACAAGATGCCAATAGCTCTCCCATCCTTACGCCTATCTCACAATCAAAAATGTCTCTGGAAAGATCCAGAAGTCCTCTAGAAGAACTACAATGGCCCCAGGTGGAGAACCCTGATCCTAGTCCCCTCTGATCCTTCTGCCTCCCTGATGGTGCATGACCCCCTCAACCGCAATCTCAGCAAGCACTGCCCCTTGTGCGATGTCCACCTCAGCCTGTTCTTCAGGAGGCTGGCTTCCTGACAACCCCGCAGCGAGCTGCTCTGAGCTCAGGGCCTCATGGCCCCTGGAGGAAGAGTGTGCGATCCTCTCCAGGCCGGCTCTGCGTTGGCACCGGTGTCTCCTAGCCAGTGCTGGTGGTGGGACGCCATCCACCTTCAGAGGAATCCTGGGGACAGTGGGGAACTCAACATGCTCCATTTTCCTTAAAACTTAGTGCTCCTCAGTGTCAAACCTACTACTTCTGTGTGTGTGTGTGTGTGTGTGTGTGTGTGTGTGTGTTTTATTGAATTCACTGGGGTGACATGTGAATAAAATTACACGTTTCGGGTGTACAGTTCTATAATACATCATCTGTATTTTGATTATATTATGAACAAATCCACAACTTCTTGATTCTGAAGTTTTCTCAGACCAACTTTTCATGTTTAAGGGGGCGCCCAGCCTGTGGACATTCATTATCTTGCCCCTACTGTGTCCGCCCAGGGCTTTTAGAAAAGCCAGCAGAAGGACCACATACAGTGGTGCCTCGAGATACGAGTGCCCTAACATATGAGATTTTTTGAGATATGAGCCGTCGAGCGAGCGTATTTTGCTTTGAAATACGAGCAACATTTGAGATAGGAGTAATCTCGCGGATCGGCCAGCTGCACACGACCCACCAGTTTACTGAGACTCGAGTGTCTCATAGTTTCCCACGCCTCAAGGTTATGGAACGAATTAAACTCGTATCTCGAGGTACCACTGTACTCTCTCAGCCAGCCCCTTCTTTCTACATGGTTCCCTCACCTGGAGGATAAGGAAGAACAAGTCACATGCCAGTCCTCGGCTTTCTCAAGGTTGGCCTGTTGATAAGATTCTTTTTTTTTTAATTTAATAAATCTTTATTGTTCAGATTATTACAATTGTTCCTCTTTTTTCCCCCATAGCTCCTCTCCAACTGATTCCCACCCCACCCTCTGCCCTTACCTCCCCCCTCCCATTTTCCTCATCCATAGGTGTATGATTTTTGTCCAGTCTCTCCCTGCACCCTGTCATTTCTTTCCCCCTGAGAATTATCAGTCCACTCAGTCCACTCCTCTTGGATTTAATAGTGCAGGTTTTCCATTTCCACCCTGTCCCTCATTATACATTCACTCCTCTGGCAGGAAGCAGTGGAAAGGGGGATTGTACTTGACAGTCACACTGACTTTAGATTCACTTTTGCTACGTGTCCTCAGCACATTTATTAGCTGCTCAAGACTTCCATGTTTCTTCTCTATGTTGGAATATTAATGCTACCTGTGGTTTTGTTGGGTATTCATGGGAAAGGTTAAATCGGTTAACATAAAGTGTCTAGAAGCATCTCATTGACTGATAGCTGCAGCCTCAAAGGTGATGGTGTTGGTATTAGAACAACAATGTAAGTGATGATGCGCATGAGTTCTTTTCCCCTGGGACAGAGTCTTCCCTAAACTGCTGACTCATGTCTCCCCCTGGGGACCAGGTCTTCCTAAAGCCTCTATTCTGCGTTCTATTTAAGTTGGCTTCCGCTCTGGCTTACCCAGATTGGCACATGTGCTGTCCTAAGCTACCCCATTGAGGAAGGTAGGTGGCACATGAGCCAATATTCTTAGAGTTTTTTAGCATCACTGATATCCTGAATTGTTCAAGTACTAAGCAAGACTTCAGATGTTAGAGCCGAAACCGGTTTGGCTCAGGGGACAGAGCATTGGCCTGAGGACTGAAAGGTCCCAGGTTTGATTACCATCAAGGGCATGTACCTTGGTTGCAGGCACATCCCCAGTAGGGGGCGTGCAAGAGGCAGCTGATTGATGTCTCTCATTGATGTTTCTAACTCTCTATCCCTCTCTCTTCCTCTCTGTAAAAATTCAATAAAATATATTTAAAAAAAAGACTTCAGATGTTAGAAAGTCTCCATGCTTCAATTCCATTCAGTGTTCCAAAGATTGATTGCACCTGGGCGAAGAGGCTGAACTCACGTTTTCTCTGGGACATGGGCTTTCTGTTACTAATACTAGGAGCTCAAAGGCAACTCCAAAATGCGTGCTGATGGGAGGTCAAAGCGATGACGGCGGACACTGTGCCAGTTGCATTCTCATTAGCATACCAATGCTGCCCCTGAGAAGCCTTCAGTGACAACCTCTGATATATGCAAATATGCACGGCGAAAAATGGAGATGTATGTAAATGACACCGAGATTAGACTGGCCTATTAACATCACAAATCCCCGTGTACAGTCCATTTTTAATTTAAGTGATCTTTCCATTAGGAGTACCACTTATGAAGTTAATCTGGAACAAAATCACAGCATGTCAATTAAAGTGGTGTGACAGTGAGACCACCGGCAATTGATAACTCTTAGCAGATGTCTTAATTAGGCTCCTCGGTGGCAGGCTGACCGATGACACCCTGTGAAAGTCATTCCCAAGGAAGCTGCTGAGTGCTCTTTTCTTCTTCAAACTTTTTCTCCTTTTCTGCCTTCCGTTTAAACCTTAGATATTACGAGGCCTCCTTTTGTGCATTTTCCCTCAGATACTTATCTCTTTTTGTCTTTTCTTCTTACCGTACGTAACAGTATTCCAGAGACAGTATCTCATCCTTAGGGACTGGAGCACTGCAAACGTTAATCTATGGGAAGTCTTGTATCTTAAATATTCATTGGAAATCTGCATCCTTCTTCTTAAAAGAGCCAGGCTCAGTTTGATATAAAAAATTTGTTTAAGCCCTAGCCCATTTGGTTCAGTGGATAGAGAATAGTCCTGCGGACTGAAAGATCCCAGGTTCAATTCCAATCAAGGGCACATGCCTGGGTTGCTGGATCCATCCGCAGTAGGGGGCCTACAAGAGGCAGCTGATCAATGATTCTCTTTCATCATTGATGTTTCTACCTCTCTCTCTCTTTCTTCCTCTCTGATATCAATAAAAAAATATTTTAAAAAAATTTTAAGAGTATATACTGTCTAGTAAAATCAAAGCCATGTCATTCTGTATCTTTGTATATTCTTGATTCACACTGCATAGGGAGTGTTAGGGGTGAAGCTGTCCATTTCTCAGTTTGGAAAGCATGAGTTTAATGTAAAAAGAGCTTTGGCCGAGACCGGTTTGGCTCAGTGGATAGAGCGTCGGCCTGCGGACTGAAAGGTCCCGGGTTCGATTCCGGTCGGGGGCATGTACCTTGGTTGCGGGCACATCTCCACTGTGGGGCATGCAGGAGGCGGCTGATCGATGTCTCTCTCTCATCGATGTTTCTGACTTTCTCTCTCCCTTCCTCTCTGTAAAAAATCAATAAAATATATTTAAAAAATCTTTAAAAAGAGCTTTGGAAGCATGCAGACCTGACACTGTTATTTATTAAGTGTATAACTTGGGCAAGTTATGTAATCCAAAATAAGCTCTCCCTTTCCCCTTACCCCTTGTTTCATGGAGATATAATTGACATATAACATTTTGTAATTTTAAGGTGTACATTGTGTTGATTTGATACCCTTATATATTGCAGAATGATTACCAGCATAGTAATCATGTCAATTTTAGATGTGTTCTCTTAGAACTTTCCAAGTACAGAATATGGTACAGTTCACTATCATTACCATGCCATACATTAGATTCCCAGAATTTGTGCCTCTGACTATTATTGGTAGACTTCTTCTCACCCCCACCAGTTGCTGGTGGGAGTGGGCTTTGTTCAATGTAACAAGAAACATCATTTTCTGAGACTCGCTTGGGAAGATGAGGTAGTATGGAAAGCAATGTTTCTTTGGAATTACTTTTGGAAATGCAAGCTCCCATCCCCCTTCATCCTACCAAGGGAGAAGTCCCATTTTGCTTTCAGTGGAGCTGGGATTAAAAGTGTTGTCAAATAACCGAGGCTGGTTTGGCTCAGTGGATGGAGCGTAGGCCTGAGAACTGAAAGGTCCCAGGTTCGATTCCAGTCAAGGGCATGTATCTTGGTTGTGGGCACATCCCCAGTAGGGGGCGTGCAGGAGGCAGCTGATCGATGTCTCTCTCTCATTGATGTTTCTAGCTCTCTATCCCTCTCCCTTCCTCTATGTGAAAGATTAATAAAATATATTTTTTAAAAAGTGTTGTCAAATATTCATTGACCATGTATGCACGAGTTTATTTCTGGGCTCTCCAATCTGTTCCATTGGTCTGTGTGCTTTGTTATGCCATTTCTTTATATTGCTTTAATTACAGGGATTCTATCTCCCCTGCTCCCTTTCCATCCTTATCACTAGCTCAGAACCTGACATCGATGACACCCAGACTTTTAAAAATAAATACATAAATATTGTCTTTATGCCTAAACATATTTTCTTGCTAAAATGGAGATTACAGCTACATCATAGTGTTTTAATGAGCATTTTAAAGAAATGTTTCCCCTTCTTTAAAAAATATATATATAATTTTGCTGTAGAATTATGTAAGTGTTTTTGTGAGGAAGAAGTGCCTAAGCAAATTTGGATGCTATCAAATACAGTGTTTGATGGTTTCTCTTGAAGAGGCAGGATGAAGTGCATGTGCAGAATCTAATTGGAAAGGCAAAGCTGAAGTATCTCCTGTTGTCAGCGAGCAGGAGTCAGCAAACATTTATTGAAAAAGGTCAAAGAGTAACTATTTGCAGCTTTGTCAGCCATGCTGTGCTGGTCACAACCACTGGACTCTGCCATGTACCTCCAAAATGGCCACCGGAGATTCAGAAGAAACGGGTGTAGGTAGCTGTGTCCCAGTGAACCTGTTTTTACAGAAACACTCAGTCGGTTGGATGTGACCCAAGGGTGACTAGACCATATAGAAGCCTGCATCATTTTATGGTGCATTGCTTTATGGTGCTTTGCAGAGACTGCATCTATTTTGCAAACCGAAGGTTTGCTACAACCACCCACAACATGAATACAACTTGCTGAAGGCTCAGATGATGCTCAGCATATTTTAGCAATAAAGTGTTTTTTAATTAAGGTATGCACATGGTTTTTTATACATAGTGCTATTGCATACTTAATAGGCTACAATATAATATAAAGATAACTTTTCTATGCACTGAAACATCAAAATGTCCATGTGACTCACTTTATGGCAATATTTGTTTTACTCTAGTGGTCTAGAACCAAACCCACTGTACTTCTGAGGTACTGTATGCCTACAGAGACTATGCAAATGTTAGGACTTGATTCAACCTAATTTGAATGGTTGTTTTTAATTTTCAAAATGTAGGTGAAGTTAATTTAAGCTTCAAAATAAATGTAAAACAAAGTATAGGTTATTTTTAATATGGATGCCGATATATTTCATGTATAAGACATGTTATTCAGGAATCTTTCTTTCTGTCTTTCTTTCTTTACTTAATATATTTTATTGATTCTTTACAGAAAGGAAGGGAGAGGGATAGAGAGTTAGAAACATCAATGAGAGAGAGACATTGATCAGCCGCCTCCTGCACAACCCCTACTGGGGATGTGCCGCAACCAGGATACATGCCCTTGACTGGAATCGAACCTGGGACCTTTCAGTACGCAGGCCGATGCTCTATCCACTGAGCAAAACCGGTTTCGGCAGGAATCCTTCTTTAAATAAACTTGATTCCAGAACATTGGTGTGGACTTCAGCAATGTCTAGTGTGAGGTTACATAGACCAGAAGCCTTCATTCAAATAGGCCACACTATGTAGGACAGTTGTCTGACAGTAAGGAGACCCGCCCAGACCGGGTACAGGTTGGTTCACTGGTGACCTTGGTTAGGTCACTAACCCATTGCCCCAAGCCCAGGATGGTAACCATGATGGGATCCAGGGTAGAAAATACTTGGACAAGACCAAAAGCAATGGTCTTAGTTTTTCTTTCTTTCTTTAAACATGCATGGCAATGATGCAATCATTCTTTTTTTGTTTAATATATTTTATTGATTTTTTATAGAGAGAAAGAGAGAGGGACAGAGAGCTAGAAACATCAATGAGAAAGAGACATTGATCAGCTGTCTCTTGCACACCCCCTACTGGGAATGTGCCTGCAACCAAGGTACATGCCCTTGACTGGAATCGAACCTGGGGCCCTGCAGCCCACAGACTGATGCTCTATCCACTGAGCCAAACCAGTTTCGGCATCTGAAGTGGTTTGGTGTTGCAATGTAAGTCTCAGGCAGCAATTAGGTAAAACGTAGAAAGCACGGACTTTGAAAACAAAGGTCCAAATTCATATCTCATTTCTATCACTTATCGTGTGACCAGGAAAAAGTTCTTTAAGCCTCTGTTTCTTCATCTGTGAGTACAGATGACAAGAACCTGTCCTCAGAGGGTGCGATTGGTTGAGAGGTCCCAATGAGCTGGATGTTGGAGCTAACACATATTCTTAGTGCAGTTGACGATGCAAAGTAGAAGCTCCATAAATGTCACTCTTTGCTTTCTCATTTCCTTTCCCCACAGCACATAAAATGAGACCTTTCCACTGTTCTCAGCCAGACCTTCCATTTCCCCTGCTAATTGAATGGGAGTTTTATCACTTCCTTCTCAGATGTGAAAATATACTATTGGTATCATGCCTACTGTATCTTAATCCCTCCGCAAATGTATGATTTTACCTCGAGTTGTCACACAGGGTTCTATCCCTCCTAAAAAGTCCAGCTTGCTAAAAAGTCATGAGTCAATTCTTTTCAATAGTATTGTACTAATAATAGCACTCTCACGTATCTCAATTGTGTCTGTCTTATATTACACCGTCTTTCAATCATTAAGCTGTTTGCAATTGTTGCTTTCTTTATACTAGTGTAGTTGTAGCAATCCATGTAAAAGCCTCAGTGCAATGTATGTGAGCATGTACACACACACACACACACACACACACACCTATATATATTTTTTTCTACTTTTCTGAGACTTTGTCTTGGCAAATAAATTATTAAAAAACATGATTTTAGAGAAATGCATAAATATATTTAAGAAATTGCAAACTTTTAAGACATGGTTGAAAGCATGCTATAGCAACATCCATCTATATTCTTTTTTAAAAATATATTTTTATTGATTTGTTACAGAGAGGAAAGAAGAGGGACAGGGAGTTTAAAACATTGGTCAGCTGCCTCCCACACACCTCCCACTGAGGATGTGCCTGCAACCAAGGTATATGCCCTGGACCGGAATCAAACCCGGGACCCTTCAGTCCGCAGGCTGACACTCTATCCACTGAGCCAAACAGGTTAGGGCTCTCTCTTTTTTAAAAAAAAAAAAAATATATATATATATATATATATATTTTATTTAAGAGAAGGGAGAGGAAGAGATAGAAACATCAATGATGAGAGAGAATTATTGATTGGCTGCCTCCTTCATACCCCTTACTGGGGATCGAGCCTGCAATTGGGCATGTACCTTGATGGGGAATTGAACTATAACCTGATTTATAGGTCGATGCTCAACTACTGAACCATGCCAGCCAGGCCATCTGTATCCGCTTGATGCTTTTAATTCCAATTGCTTCTTAGATATTTGTTAAAGCAGATAAAAGACAACTTGCTTTTTAGCAAGTTCTGCATTTCTGACTTCCCTTACAACTTATGATAAAAGCTTGATGCCTGAGGATTTCATCTTCAAGGTTGATATCATATCCAAACATGAATTTGAACCCGTTGGGCTGATATGCCCAAGAGACTCGCTCCCCCAGGATTAGTTAATTAAACATTTGATTTTAAATATTTGGCAACTCACACAGGCACTCAGAAGTATCGGCGTATGTGTCAAAAGCCCACTGAATTATGAGGAGTGATGAGTATGCCAAGGACTGAAAAAGATCAACAAAATAGTGACCTTTATAAAAATAAACAATTTCAGTAGAGCTTCCCTTCTTTCCACACGACAGTGTAATAAGATTACGGACAATCTAGGAGGAGAGATTTCTTGTTTAAGGGTAAGATTCAAGGTGGACAGCCTGGGAATGATTCCTAGTCTCAATAATAATAATAATAATAATAATAATAATAATAATAAGCAATGATAATATCTTCTCCTGGGAGCACCAGCTTGGAGAATTGCAAAATTATTCACCTGGTCATTGAAACCAGAAATGGGGTGAGGGGAGGGCATTTTGAAGCCCCTCTAATGTCTCACCTCTCACATTCAGTCTCTTAGCAATCTTTGCCAAGTGATTCTGTTAGTGCCACCTCTCCGCTACACCATGGCTGCCTAAGTCAGAATTATCTTTACAAATTTCAAACCTGGCCTTATTGTAATCCTTCAGTGGCTCCCTATTCTAGGTATCAAGATATTCAAACTCGCTGAAACCGGTTTGGCTCAGTGGATAGAGTGTCGGCCTGAAGACTAAAGGGTCCCAGGTTTGATTTGGGTCAAGGGCATGTACCTTGGTTGCGGGCACATCCCCAGTAGGGGGCGTGCAGGAGGCAGCTGATCGATGTCTCTCTCTCATCAATGTTTCTGACTTTCTATCCCTCACCCTTCCTCTCTGTAAAAAATCAATAAAATATATTTTTTAAAAAGATATTTAAACTCCTTAGAATGGTTTATAAAATTGTATTATCCCTGCCTATATTTCTAACCTTATGTTCTAATATTCTTTAAACAGTGAGTTGCTAGACTTAACAAAAAGTATAAAAGGACATCCACTTAATAATTTTTGGCATATGTATATCTTATGCAATATGTAAACTTACTTATACTAAAATAATATTCTTTGTTGATCTGAAACTTAAATTGAACTAAATTTTCTGCATTTTATCTGGAAACCTCACTTACATAGGTACCAAATCCAACTTTAAAAAAAAAATACTCATTCACTTTCCCAAATGTACTTGCCTATCCGGCTCAGATATCAGCTTTGTGAGAGGAGGGCCATGTATTCAATCTCAAATGCTTCCCATATTATTCATTTTAAACTCAGTAAGTATTTGTTAAAGGAAGGAAGGTGGGGCAATAAGGAAAAGACAATAGGAGAGGGGATAGGAGAGTGAGAAAAAAATACCTTTAAATAGGACAGACTTACACTCCCCCTGAAGTAAAAACTTCTATTTCTAAATGTCTCTGGAAAGCCTTTCTCAACCCCTCTCTCCTCCTAGACCATGGATGTGCAGCTATAAAAACACGCATTATAGTTCTGCTAGTATTACTCCTACTAGACCGTAAGTTTATCTATAGCAGAGAATAAATTTCATCATCGTTTATTCCTTCCATGTTGCCTGGAACATTTAAAGCACCCAATATGTTTGGTTAAATGCCTGGTTAAGTAAAAAGTGTGTTAAAAGAACTGGCAAAACTGTGATTTTTAAAAATAGATCCAGAACATTCTAAGGCTATTTGTAAGCAGAATCCAGGCACCCTTGAGAGATCTGGCCTGCAGAGACCCTTCAACATCAAAAAGGACATTGGTGCAGGCTTCCTGCTCTTACCCTGAGGGGACACGGGTGCTTCCTGGTGAAGCTGGCACCACATTGAGTGATTCTCCATTGGTGAGAAGTGACTCTTCTCTTCATTGTTCTATGTGGACAATTAAGGAAACAATAGTTCACAAGATGGGAACTCCTGGGATAAGACACATCCACATGTGCAATCATTCATGTGCATAGTCATTCATGTGTGTAGCCTAACAATGCTGCCACACAACAGCATCAACCAATTCTTGTTGAAGGCACTCTTCCTATTTAACTTTTCAAGTTATTTTCCATAATTAAAAATAGTAAGGTGTTTTAAAAACATATGAAGAAAAACACATCTATTTTGCACTACCTATATACAACCACTGTTGACATTTTAGGGTATTTTCTTCTAATTTAAGTGATGTGAATTTTTAATAATAATATATTAAAATCAACATAGTTATTTGTAATACTGTGTACTTTCTTCTTATTTTAAGGGAGCAAATTTTATTCTGTAGAAAAAGCGAGACTTTTTAAAAATAATAATCAAGTATATAGCTACTATAATCATAAATAGCTACTTGTGTTTATGTCTCCCACTTTCTCTGTGTACTTTGATGTGCTTGAAATAATGGCATGTGCACTGCTTTTAAGCACAAATAACTCAGACATGCACATAGTTCCTAAATGAGAAATAAAATAAAGATGGGCTTAATGGCAGATAATATCAGTCAGTGGGTGGTATATTTCTTCCCCAAAACCCAGGCTTTTCAAATAAATTTTAAAGATGTAGAAATCGCTGTTCAGTTTCCACGATATTGAAAATAGCCATACATATGTCACTCTCTGAAATTCTACTTTAATAGCGGTGTAATGACTTTTTGTTGTTTATTGATCCTCTCAGAGGTGTTTTAAACATTTCAGGATTTTAGCAATAATTACCAACTGCTTCAACAAAATAGTAGAAATTATTGTTTAAAGCGGGCATCAATTGTGGACCTGGGGTCATAGAGAATTCATTGCTCTTACCATGGATCTTGCCATCCTGAAGTAGCTGGCCTGATCCAAAAGTGGAAAGCCTTTTTGAAGACTCAGTTACAATGCCAGCTTAACACTTTGCAGAGCTTGGGCCAGATTCTCTGGGAATTTCATGGGTTCTGAATTAGCATCCAACCAAGAGATGCTGTTTCTCCCAAATCCAATAGTCACTGATCCAGGAAGCAAAGGGCAAAAATGGGACTGGCACCACTGCTGCCACTCCTAGTGACCAACAAGCAAAATGTGGGCTTCCTGTTCGGAAGGTCTTAGGCTCTGCTGGCCTAGACATTTTTTTTTAACTCTGGGGAGAAATGCTTCCATAAGGAGACACAAAGTGGACTCCATTGATATGGAAGCTGAGACTGCCACCTGGCTACTTTGGGCTTCTTATTATTATTTAACTATTGTTCATTTTACATCATAGAATTTAAGTTTCAGGATATCAAGGAGAAAATTAGCTATCGTTCAAGTACTTTACTTTCTTCTCTGAAGCAAAAGTTAGTGCATTTTTTTGTTGTACCCAATATAGCTGTTTCCTTGTTAAGCAGAATTAAGACCTTGTTATTATTTCTATTGGGAAATTAAGTATGGTTTAAGCAGATCAACATGTGTGTCACGTGGATATGAGTGCCACCTTAGCTGGGCCATGAAGTGCCCAGGTTAGACATTATCTCTGGGTGTGTCTGTGCGGGCATTTCCAGAGGAGATTAAGATTTGAATGGGTAAACTGAATAAAGAAGATTGTCCTCCCAGTGTGGGTGGGCATCACCAGTCTGTTGAGGGCCTGAATAGAAGCAATAAACAGAGGAAGGGGAATTGCCCCTTTCTCTGATGCCTTGAGCTGGAACCATGTTCATAGATTGATAGAATCAACATCATTAAAATGTCTATTATACCCAAGCAATCTATACATTCAAAGCAATCCCATTAAAATACCAATGGCATATTTCAGAGACCTACAACAAACTCTCTAAAAATTCAAATGGAATGAAAAAAGACCCCAAAAGCCACAACAATACTGAGAAAGAAGAGCGAAGTTGAAGGGATCACAATACCAGATACCAAGCTGTATTACAAAGCCACTGTTCTCAAAACTGCCTGGTACTGGCACAAGAACAGACATATAGACCAATGGAACCGAACAGAGAACCCAGAAATTGACCCAAACCATTGTGCTCAACTAATACTTGACAAATGAGGCAAGAGCATACAATGGAGTCAAGACAGTCTCTTCAATAAATGTTGGGAAAACTGGACAGAAACATGCAAAAAAAACAATGAAACTAGACCACCAACTTATACCATACACAAAAATAAACTCAAAATGGATAAAGGGCCTTAAATTAAGATGGGAAAACATAAAAATCTTAGAGGAATCCAAAGGCAGCAGACATATGTCATAGCAGTATCTTTACTGATACAGCTCCTAGGACAATGGAAAAGAGTAAAAAAATAAGCACATGGGACTACATCAAAATAAAAAGCTTCTGCACAGCAGGACAACAAGAAAGCACACTGCATGGGAGAACATATTTGCCAATGTGATCTCTGATAAGGGTTTAATTTCCAACATTTACAGGGAGCTCATACAACTTAACAAAAGGAAGATAAACAATCCAAACAAGAAATGAGCAAAGGGCCTAAATAGACACTTTTTGAAAGAGGACATACAAAAGGCCAAGAGACATATGATAACATGTTCAAAGTCACTAATCGTCCCAGAGATGCAAATCAAAACGACAATGAGGTACCATCTCCCACCTGTCAGAATGGCTATCATCAACAAATCAACAAACCGGAAGTGCTGGGGAGGATGTGGAGAATGGGGAAAAAGGGAGACTTGTGTAATACTTTAAATGACACAGAACTTAAATTAAAAAAAAAATGAATTAAGTTCTTATATAAGAGGTTTATACAGTAGACGAGAATTTCATTTTACAAATAATAAAACTCAGTCTCAAAGAGTAAAATATATGTATATACATAATTGTGTATGGGGGGAGTTCCACAATTCAGCTTTAATTCCAACACAAAACTATTTAATTACCTGGAACTAATTGACTGCTTTCAAAAAAAGTAGCAGCTATATGGCAGTAGCTCCATATCCCCTTTTTTCTTTTTTTAAAAATGTATTTTATTGATTTTTTTACAGAGAGGAAGAGAGAGTGATAGTCAGAAACATCGACAAGAGAGAAAGAGAGAGAGAGACATCGATCAGCTGCCTCCTGCACACCCGCTACTGGGGATGTGCCCGCAACCAAGGTACATGCCCCTGCCAGAATTGAACCTGGGACCTTTCAGTCTGCAGGCCAACGCTCTATCCACGGAGCCACACCGGTTTAGGCCCCTTTTTTCATTTTATCAGCAGTGCCTCCCACATTTCTTAATCTATAACACCTGCAATCATTAGACATGTAAATAATAACTACTACTTCTGAGAGCCTACATTCCAAAAGTGGTTTATCATATTTAATCTTATTAATTCCCACAACAGCCTCTGACCTGGGCTCTCCTATTCCGGGGTTCCCCAGTCCTCAGGGCCCCCTCCTTTCCATAATAAACACCCTCTACCCCCATGTATCAGTTTTCTATAGCTGTCCTGACAAAGTACTGCTACACTTAGTGGCTTCAGACAACACATGTTGACTAGCTTACAGCTCTGAGGTCCAAAGTCCTAAAGCCACGGCCTCAGCTGACCATCCTTCTTCCTGGAAACTCGGGGGGACTCTGTTTCTTCATGTTTTCCACCTGTGGAAGGCCACCCCCCTATCTCGCTCATGGCTCCCTTCTTCCATTTTTAACACCAGCCAATTCCTCTTGGAACCTTCTTCCGCCTTCACCTGTCCCTTTGCCCACACCCAGGAGAGAAGTTCAGTTTTGAAAGACTTGGGATTAGAGCGGGCCCACCTGGGTAATCCGGGCCCCTCACCCATCTCCAGGTCACTAACTTTAACCACGTCTCCAAAACCCTCGTTGCTATGCAAGCAAACATATTCCCAGGTTCTGAGTATTATACAGCATGGACATCTTTCAAGGTCCTTCTTATGCGTTTCTACCACGCACACCAAGTTCCTACCCACTTTTTCATTTTCTCTCAGTCCTTAGGCTTAATCATCCACAATAAACGTCCTTCTTGCCACTTATTCCCTCGCCTCATCCTCAATTTTGCATGTAAATCTGGTAGACGATTGATCTATAACCACTTATTTTTCCTGCTTGTTTTTGCCTTTTGGCCTGCTTTAAAGAGAGAGGAACAAGTTTCATCTTGATAGGCATCATAGAGCAGAAAGAATTAGAACATTTGCCTCAATTATTATCCTGTCTCTAAGATTCCCCAAGACCACAGTCAGAAAACAATTCATTTAATTACTAATTGGGACATGTTAAAAGGCAAGGACAACAAAAGAGAGAAAAGAATCAGCTCTTAATAAAATGTTTCTGCCAGAGATCAAGGAAAAAAATTATTTGAAATTGGTCTCCTCCAAATATTCCCTTGCTAAGTGCAACCAGCACCCCATCCAGAACCTAACTTGGTTCTTTGCCCTGAGATCATATTTCTAGTTCCCGAATGAATCGTTCTTTAAATCTCACCAAAGAAATCTCCACCCACCTCTGAGGAAAGCCCACTCATGTACATAGGGGTTGATGGAATTGAGTGAATCCATTTTTTCCTCTCCCATTCATTTGTCAAAAATTGAAGAGTAAGGAGTTTGGGATGGGAGTGCAGGAGAAGATGGTGATAGAATTGCAATGAAATCTGGAATTCTACCAATGAAAATGGCTGTAAATAGATCTTTATTGTTATTTTCACTTTTAAGAGATTAAAACATGATTTTTTAAATATATTTTATTGATTTTTCATAGAGAAAAAGGGAGAGAGATAGAGAGCCAGAAACATCGATGAGAGAGAGAGACATCGAAAAGCTGCCTCCTGCATGCCCCCTACTGGGGATGTGCCCGAAACCAAGATACATGCCCTTCACCGGAATCGAACCCGGAACCTTTCAGTCCCCAGGCCGATGCTCTATCCACTGAGCCAAACCGGTTTTGGCAGATTACACATTTATTTTTTTACATATATTTTATTGATTTTTTACAGAGAGGGAGAAGGATAGAGAGTTAGAAACATCAATGAGAGAGAGACATCAATCAGCTGACTCCTGCACACCCCCTGCTGGGGATGTGCCCACAACCAAGGTACATGCATGCCCTTGACTGGAATCAAACCTGGGACCCTTGAGTCTGCAAGTCGACGCTCTATCCACTGATAGCCAAACCAGTTAGGGCTAAAACATGATTATTTTTAAACTAGGGAACCTGCAAGCTCAAGCACATATACATAATCTAAGGACAGAAATTCAGGTGAAGATAGGGTCTAATCTAAATCCAAATTGAAGAAGCAAATTTTCCCTTCTTTATTTTACAAGCTCTCTGCCATTTCCTATAAAGAGAGTAATTCCCATTTCTTGGTTTGTTTTCATTCATATTAAGGGCCTTATCAAAGTAATATACATAATAAATTACCCCTTACTAGGTTTCTCCCTGGTTATTACAGCAAAGGGCCCTAGTTTCTTCATTCTAGTAAAGACAAGAGGAAAATGTGTCCTATTCTGTTTTTCTTTTGGATCTGAAAGGTTTGTAGTTTCTTTGGGGAAATGTTTGTTTTCTATATGTGTGTGTTTATTGCACAGTATGCCTTTTATTGCAACTGGTCTGAAAATACGGAGTTTGGTGACAATGCCATGGCCTGTTGATAAACCCAGAGCCCTGAGTTCAGATTTTATTTCACTGCAAATAATCACTGCAGATTTACTTAAACCTCTTAGCCACACTCCCCATTCATAAAGTAAGGACACTGTTATTTCATCTAAAGCTTTATGTAAGGATCATGTCACCTTACTAATCCTGCATGTATGCAGCAAATGCATGTATCTTATACTAAAAAAAAAAAAATGAAAACTGTTATAAATATTATTACAATATTGTCTTACTTGGTTTCTCAGGTACTTATTGCTGTAAGGAAAGAATAAATACACTGCAAATATAAATAAATTTTAAAAGAAGAAGAAGGCCCAAGAAGAGATTGAGATCAGGATATGGAGACCCTGCTATGCTAGGGTGAAGACTTTGAACTTAATCTGCCAGATAAGCAGGCTGGTGAGGATTTTTAAAATAAGAGTGTGTTTTAGAAAAAAATATGTCTATAAAGTAATGCTTTTGAGCTTAAATATCCCCCGCCAGGTTCAATCAGGTAACAAAAAACACGGGCATAGAACAACAGTAATAAGAGAGATGATGCTGAACTAGAGAGAAATCTGATGCCCACGCTAAAAGGAACGGCCACCATCAAACTCTCACCCAGCTGGTATCCCTCGTGGATCAGTGAGGTCAGATCATTCAGACTTTTAAGAGAAACTGGAAATGTGGATTTCTATGTCAAAGTATTTGATTTTTTTTTCAGTCTGTGCATCTTATTCCAAAAGGTAACTTAGACAAAAATAAAAATGCGAGGCCTCAGGGTCCTGCTTTTAAACCATAAGCCATCATTTTTGTCACGTGACCTGCGTACACTATGAGACTCTGGAGGCAGGGAAAGCAATGAGGGATCTGTTTCCAAAGGAGGAACCTAAGGCCGAGCCAGTAAGGAATAAAAAGAAGGGAGGTGACGGACTCTCAGAAGATAGCTTTAAAAAGAAGCTACCCAGGCCAAGACCGGTGTGGCTCAGTGGATAGAGCGTCGGCCTGCAGACTGAAAGGTCCCAGGTTCGATTCTGGTTGGGGGCATGTACCTTGCTTGCGGGCACATCTCCACTGTGGGGCGTGCAGGAGGCGGCTGATCAATGTCTCTTCTCATTGATGTTTCTGACTTTCTATCTCTCTCCCTTCCTCTCTGTAAAAAATCAATAAAATATATTAAAAAGAAGAAGAAGAAGAAGAAGAAGAAGCTACCCAGGCCAACAGAAGCCATCTGACCAGGTCTGTGATTTAGTCCTGGTGCCACCGTGATGGTTACAGATTTAAGTTTGCCTTTTTTTTTTTTTTTTTTTTGCTGTGGTTGTTCTGAACACAGAAAGAAGAAATGAAGAGCGGGCTCTGAAAAACAAGTTTTCCATTCCACCCCAAAGGCCCGAGCCCTCCAGATTCAAAATGGGACCTGCTCCCGTTTGAATGGTGAGGGAAGCTGAGAGGAAAGACTCGTGTTCTCTTTGTTCCTTGGCTCCAGCCTCTGAGGTATTCGGTTAACGGTCTCGGCCATAAAACAAGGAAATGGTTGGTCTCCTTCCCCTAACTATGCTGTCTCTCTGATTTAAGTTCTTTTCACCTGTGAATGTCCTTGGCTACTCCCGAACTGTATTCTGTCCCATAAAAGGCACTAAATGAAAGACTGCGTTGGCTCGGGTTTAGTGAAGGTTTTAGATGTGCTATAAGATTTCTCCTCCCTTCAGACAGCCAGTGAAGTTCAACGTAAATGTCACTTCCTTGCTGCCCCTCAAAAGCTACCCCGTCGTGAATCAGCTCAGAGGAAATCTTTTCTCGGGACCCCAGCATCCCTCTGCAGCCCCAGATTGGGTCGGTGCACCTCAGTTCTGCACATCATCATCATCTGTCACCATCCAGTTCATTTCCTGGCTTGACAACCTGTAACTGATGCCCCAGGTAGCAGCCAGAGTGAACTTAAAACACAAATCAGATTATACCAGTACCCAACACCAATTCTCTGCTGGCTTTCTTTAGCAGTTACAATAAAATCTAAACAGCTTAAAATCATTTGCAAAACCCTGGATTGTCTGGTCCTGTCTGCGACTTCTCTGCTCTTTTTCTGACTACATTCCAGTCACATGGGCTTCTGTGGGACCCTTAGATAGCACCACAGTGCCTTTGCATGTGCTATTCCCGCTACTTATAATGCTGCTCCCTGTCTCTTCACACAGCTGGCTATTTCTTACTTTTCTGGTCATAGATACCATGTCATCTCCCCAAAGAAACTATCTCTCCCTGATCCTCTAAATCAGTGGTTCTCAACCTTTTAATGTCAAAACCCCTTAATACAGTTCCTCATGTTGTGGTGACCTCCAACTATAAAATTATTTTCGTTGCTACTTCATAACTGTAATTTTGCTACTATTATGAATCGTAATGTAAATATCTGTGTTTTCTGATAGTCTCAGGCGACCCTGCTAGCGGTTCTCAACCTGTGGGTTGTGACCCACAGGTTGAGATTCACTGCTGTAGAGCCTAAGACCATCGGAAAACACAGATGAGAGCCTAAGACTATCTAAACACAGCTTCAGCTGAAACCGGTTTGGCTCAGTGGACAGAGCGTTGGCCTGCAGACTGAGGGGTCCCAGGTTTGATTACCGTCAAGGGCATGTACCTTGCAGGCACATCCCCAGTAGGGAGTGTGCAGGAGGCAGCTGATCAATGTTTCTAACTCTATCCCTCTCCCTTCCTCTCTGTAAAAAAATCAGTAACATATATTTGAAAATAAATAAAGTACACAGAAAATGCTTAATAAACATTTAAACACAGCTTCATTCAAACGTCTTTGCATATATGGCTTTCTTGCCTGGACAACCTTTTCTCATCTTCCTTCTGGTCAATTAGTCCCCATCCTTCAATGCTCTATCTTGAGTATCCTCTGTTCCAGCGGTTCTCAACCTGTGGGTCGCGACCCCTTTGGGGGTCGAACGACCTTTTCACAGGGGTCACCTAAGACCATCGAAAAATGCAGATATTTACATCACGATGCATAACAGCAGCAACATTTCATGGTTGGGGGTCACCACCACATGAGGAACTGTAGGCAAGGGTCGTGGCCTGAGGAAGGTTGAGAACCACTGCTCTGTTCCGTAGAGTCATTCAATCTCTCTCTGTAGGTAGATTTGACCATGATCTCATGTCATCTGTAGAAATTTCTGTTGACTTATTTCATAGCATTTCTTGGTCATAATTCTAAGTCTGTGTCTGCCACTGGACTACCAATTTTTAAAGGGCAGTGTCAAGATCCAATTCAGCTTTCTTTTCCCAGTGCCTGCTACATACGAAGAAGGTATTTAATACATATTCATTGAATGCACAAATGAATGAATGACTGCATCCATTCTTCAGCGCTGGACAATTTTATCACTACAGATATCTGTGAACTACACTAGATCCGATTTATTTATATTCTGAACTGTATCCATACACAGTTATACAATCTTTCTTAGTAAGAACTACCATAAGCATCTAAGGAGGGGACAAAGCTTTATAATCTCTTTCATTCTGGCTCTCTGTCTTGAACTTACAAGAGCTCCATAGACTTTTACCGATTGTTATTGCTCTGTCACCTATTCTCTTTTGATTCATCAGCGTACTCAAAAATTAAAAGAGAAAGTCATCTCAGAAATCAAACAACTCAAATCACGAAATGTTCTTTTCTAAAAATAACACATCCCCAAACCCTCAAGGCAGCAGCCAAGTGTTTTCTCCTTTTCCAGTAATGAGAGAAAGTTGCAGCTTCCTCCGTTTTCATTTTATCTGTGTCAGGTCTGCGTTGCCTGGAGATTTGTGGCTGTTGTTTCAAGAAAAAATCAAATGACAATGGAAGACGGATGGTCGCCTTGATTTAAAAAGTGGCACTCAGATCCATCAAGCCCCTCGAATCCAAGGAGGAGAAAGTTATTGCCTAGCTAGCGTCTGCTTCAGAGGCAGGATCCCTCGGAGCAGCTGGGCTGGGTCATTCCCATCCAGATCTACTCACACAACTTCTTTTTAAAGATTATTTTATTGATTTTTTACAGATAGATAGTTAGAAACATCAATGAGAGAGAAACATCGATCAGCTGCCTCCTGCACACTTCCTACTGGGGATGTGCCTGCAACCAAGGTACATGCCCTTGACTGGAATCGAACCTGGGACCTTTCAGTCCACAGGCCGAAGTTCTATGCACTGAGCCAAATCAGTTAAGGCTACTCGCATGACCTTTAAAGCATTGACAGATAGAGTGGAATTACAAGGGCACAGAATTTGCCATATGTTTTACTTATAAATCTCCTCATAGATCATTAAGCAGGTATTATCCTCATATTAGAGTTGAGAAAACGAGATTTCTGGGAAGCTATCTAACTTATCCAATATCACACGATTACTGTCTTTGCAACAGAATGAGCTGGCTCCTTTTCAACAGCCTCGTGACTCTGTTTTTCAAAAGGGATGCGAGGTGGTCAGGATTTTGAATACCATCAAACTCCCACAGTCTCCAGAGGGATTTGTGACAGAGGCCCAGTGGGTTCTCATTAATAATACTCATTCTGGCAGTGGGCCCACATTTCTCCTGCACTGGATCCACAGCTGAGTTTGATTAGAGCCTTTCATGTCTTTAGCTCCAGAGCATGGGACCTCAGATCTTCCCACTCCAAGGGAGAACTGAGCAGAAACTTCTCCTCATCCATCACCACAAACCTAGAAGACAACTGGCCACAGCTGTCCTCTCTAGTTCCATTTCCCATGAACAAACATCCTGTCTATAGGTTCCAGAGACAGAAGTGTCTACCAAACAAGATAGACCCCTATGCCCTGTCTTACCTGCACTGGAATCATAGAGAAGATTGAATCACTAGTTCCCCTCACCATGCAAAAAAAAAAAAATATATATATATATATATAACCTTTCCTTAAAAAAAATAATTGATTTTTTACAGAGAGAAAGGGAAAGGTATAGAGAGTTAGAAACACTGGGGACGGGCCCGCAACCAAGATACATGCCCTTGACCGGAATCGGACCCGGGGCCTTTCAGTCCGCAGGCCAACGCTCTATCCACTGAGCCAACCCAGTTTTGGCAATACTGTATAACCTTTCCTTTCTCCTCCTGGGAAATATTCCCATTCCATGAGCACTGTGGCTTTTGTGTGTTTACCAATCTACCAGAGCATCTTCTTGGGTAGAAGTTGTAAGAGATGTAAACAGGCCTTGAGCTCCCTCTAGAGGTTGCAATTGTGTGACCAACACACAGAACCCTTGCCTTGACTTGAACTCTACAGGTATTTCTTCAGCACCGGGACATAAAACCATCAGGACACTTCCAGAGAGGGTCGTCTGCCTTTGATACGCTGCCAAAAGAACCAAACACCGCCCTGCTGTTATTTTCCTGAAGAAAAAGCCTTTCAATTATGCAAACAATTCTCGACCTCAGAGTTCAAGCGCATGGCATGAAGAGATTGCTGGACAAGCTCTGCAGACCCAGGGCTTCCTGAACTAAGCCATAGGTGGGAGCCGAGAGAGATCAGAAATCACGGGCACACCTCAGTTCCCTTATGGAGAACACAGAGCAGCAGATTTCTTCCTAATCTCTTTGTAAAAATAGATTTTGAAAAAGTAAGCATGTTTCTGAATCATACAAGGCGTTCAGACATTCCATGCCCGCTTACGTGGTTGCAGAAATAGCTCATTCTCTGCTTCGGGACAAAAAATAATTGTCATGGTCTGTTGATCTCATCTGCTTCCCAGGAGAAAGGAGAATCGTCACATGGAAGTGACAGAAGGTCTCCACACCTTTCCTTCCAAAGGAGGGGTGACTGTTTTCAGAGTCCTCCCTTCCAAGGACCTGTCCCACTGGACTGGGAGCGTCCCAGGACAGCAACAGACCCTTTTTGTCTTTCAACCCATGGTACTAGCACCAGGCTGGGCATCTTCCAGGTTTGCTGGAAAAAGTCTGGGGATGGGAGGGATGGAGATGGGAAAGGTCCCCCCAAACGGTGGGATCTGCCATATCAAAGGTCTCTTGCCCCATCCTCTTTCTACCAAAGTCTCTAAAGACATGAGGAGAACCTTGTGTCGGACATTTTTTATCTGTTAACATTACTGCTGAGTTACATCCTCCATAGAGCCCCATCTGTACAATGGGTGGGCTTCAATCAAGCCAGCTGTGTTGCTCAAGGCCAGATATTTAAAAATGTTTTGTATTTAAGGAGACAAGATCTGATGTACACAGAGCATTGTTCAAACCTATGTAGCTCCAGCCAATCAGCTTTAGTCCCTGCGGTCTTTCTGTCAGCACTGACCTTTGGTCTCTGTAGTTGCTGATTCTCCAGATCACCTGATAAGTTTGTTTTCTTCCCAGGGGGCCTCCTGGAAAGCCCCTATTTGGCCCAAGCCCCCAAATTCCCACTGGACACTCATCCCACTGAGTAGATAACTGCTGAATGGATAGCTTCCCCCTCCACATCCTGATTCTGCAAACTGCAGTCTCCAGCGACCGAACAGACAGTGAATCCTGAGAGATTAGCTTTCTCTAACCCATGGGTTCGCCAAAGGTCCCCTTGGATGTAGTCTGTGCCCCGCTGTGCAAGCAGGGAGCTCAGGGAACTATTCTGAATCAAGGTCTTCACTCATTGCATCATTTAGGTCTTCAAAAGCGTATGAGCCTTCCAGAGAACTGACAGGGCCAGACTTTAGAGAAATGTTTGATATCACCTTGGCTAAATTTGGTGATGGTTAGAAGAAAAGAGGATTCAAAAGGGAGAAAAGAAGAAAAATGGGTGGGGAATGTAAGAGCAGCTGCTTTGCAAATCAGCCTTAGAAAGAGCTAGAAAATGCATTTCTAGCCCAGCTGGCCTGGTTCAGTGGTTGAGCATGAACCTATGAACCAGGAGGCCATGGTTTGATTCCCCAACAGGGCACATCCCTGGGTTGCAAGCTCAATTCCCAGTAGGGCATGTGCAGGAGACAGCTACTCAATGATTCTCTCTCATCATTGATGTTTCTATCTCTCCCTCTCTGAAATCAATAAAAATACATTCTTTTAAAGAGGACAGTGCATTTCTACCTATTTGGAGGAGAGAAGTTTATATACTAGTAGGAAGAGGGCAGATAGTGGAAGGTCCATGTATCCATATATCCTGAAGTGCTCATGGGAAGTTAGTGACTACACACACACACACACACACACACACACACACACACACAGTTTTTCCTAGCTCAAGCCTCTGCGTTATTTGTATCTCTGGGGTCTGGAAGATGACAGCCAGCCACGTGACTTGGAAAGAAGGGGGATCTGAGGTTGGTGGTAGGAACACAGTTGGAGCAAGCACAGATGGTCTGGGGAAGAGAGGGTGGCTGGAGTTCATCAACAGTGTACCTTGCTCTGTCACCAAGTCCCAGAGGATCTGGACTGAAGAAGGCCATTTGTGAATCTAACTCAATTCACCCACAACATGAGCCAATAGAAACAACTTTTCTGTGTACTGAGAGGACCCTGAAGGATTGCATGAGATGATGGTTGTTCAAACGCTTTGCAAAGTACAAACTCTAAACAAGTATGAAGGGTTATAATATTCTCATGACTAATAACCCATCACTTCCTGAAGGCACACAGCTTGCTTATGGAAGAAACGGTGCATCAAAAACTTTAGGTGAGGGCGGGCCAGATGAATGGAGGTGCTCACAGAATGAATCTCCTCGCCATCAGGTGACCTTACTGTACAATTTCAGTGAGATTGTATTTGGTGACATTGGTGGAACTGTCCTGAAGTGATGGCACTGTAACTAGAACACACAGTGAAAGCTGAGCCACAGCCAGGTCAGACGAAGGGCCCTCAATGGAAAGTCAGGAGAACTGGATTCTCAGAGCAGGTGTGGCCAAGCCTGGGCCCATGACATCTCTGTCATCATGCCTGTTGGCACAGTTCTAGATGAAAGTGTCCCTGTTTAGTCTTTTCCAAATTGTAACACTCTGTAAGTATGTGCACACGTGTGCACATGTGTTGTAATGTTTAGGAGAGCTCATCTGATTCATCGCTTAATGCTCAGTCCCTTGCTGAGCTACCTGGCTTACAACAGGTGCTTGGTACACAGCCTGTTGGATGAATGAAGTGCTCAGAGCAGTAGTTCTCAACCCTGGCTGCCCATCAGAGTCACCTGGAAAGCGATGCAAATCTTGACATCCAGCCCCATTCCAGAAACTCTGATCTGACTGGTCAAAAGTAAAGCTCTGGCATAAATAGTTTTTAAAGTTTTATTATATTTATCAGGGTGACATTGATTAACAAGGTTATATGGGTTTCAAGTGTACAGTTCTATAATACATCATCTGTATATTGCACTTTCATCTCCAGTAACTATATACAGTGGTACCTCGAGATAAGAGTTTAATTCGTTCCATAACCTTGAGGCGTGGGAAACTATGAGACACTCGAGTCGCGGTAAACTGGTGAGTCCTGTGCAGCCGGCCGATCCGCGCGAGATTACTTGTATCTCAAATGTTGCTCGTATTTCAAAGCAAAAATCGCTCGCTCAACAGCTCGTATCTCAAAAATCTCGTATGTTAGGGCATTCGTATCTCGAGGTACCACTGTATTTGACACCTTTCCCCTCTTCTGCCTTCCCCTCCTCTCCCCATCTTCCTTTCCTTCTGGTAACCACCAAGCTGTTATCTGTGTCTATGAGTTTTTGTGAAACACTGCCATTTGCAATAACATGGATGGATCATGCTAAGCAAAATAACACAAATGGAAAAAAGTCAAGAACCATATGATGGAACTCATCTATGCGATATACAACAGAAAGCCACAAATGAACAAATAAGACAAACAAAAACGTATGAGTAGTTTTTTAAAAACACCCAGAAACTCTCATAGGCAGTAGAAGTGAAGGACCGCTTCAGAGTTTCAAAGATCAGCCAAGCCAGGGATGTCCAAACCTCATCTTTTGCACTAAAAGTAGTTTTTCAGCCACAACAAAACCTTGAGTTGAAAAATGCCGCATGGAAGAGCTGAAGCAGTCTCCCTGGGGGAGATGGGAAGGCAGGCCTGAAGGCTCTCTTTCCAGCCACCAAGCTCCAAGGTGGTTCACAAAACCCACCATCCCTGGGGACATGGCCTGCTGGAATGAGAAGCACCCAGTCCTGAATTCTAAGCAGGATTATCCCACTCCACAGAACTGAACCCCTCTCGGCATCCCCTGGAACATAACGCAGCCCACACCCTGAAACTGGCCTGAGACACACGGCAACTGTTTTGCCTTTCAGCCCAAATCCAATACTCTCCACTCTCAGGGAAAGTCAGGTGCAGGCTTTGCAGGATAGAGGAGAGAAAAGAACACTCAAATATATAAATAATTCAAGGCTGAGTTTATTCACGGTGCCGTGTTTGCTCCAGGCAGTGGTTCATGTAATCTCTCTTACACTGCTGGCCGGGCTGCCTCCACAGCATTTATTAGTGCAGACAACCGGTTCGAAGCTGTTCTGATTTATGCATCTACATTCTATTACTGGGGTAAGTTTATAGCACATTGCAGTTCCTGCTGCTGACATTGTAAGAAGAAGAAGAAGAAGAAGAAAAGACTAGAGGATAGAATAAGGGAGAGTCAATATTTCACAAGTACCCAGCAAATTAGCCAAAATCTGTGACTGGAACCAACCTCTTCAGTGAAGAGTGCTGTCCCTTCCAGTAACAACTGGGCAAATTCACACCGAGACTTCCAACAGGCTCCCTGGGAAGTTTAGGAAGAAAGTATGTACGCGTCTGAAAATAGTTGAGTGTGTCTTGAGTGTCTTCCTGCCCTTGTTCCTGATCCTCACCTGGTCCCACTTAGGGGTGGCACATGCCTCTTATCCCCTCTCCTATCTCTCACTAGTTTGCTAGAAACCAAACATTGTCTCACTAATAGATGTGAACAGGAGACCAGAAGGCTGGTCAACCTTAATTGCCCTGAAAGGTCAGAGCTAATCACTCACTGTTTAGTTGAAACATTGTTAGCTGAAGCAGCCTCTACTTATTTGTTTCATGTAAATTTTTGTTCTTAGAATTTCCTACCTAAAGGGTGTATCCCTTAATAAAAGGGATAGAAAGGCCAGAGCAGGGGTAGTCTTTCCACTAGAGGAAGGCTCCCACCTCCCCCCCGCCCCCATATAGCCAAATTAATACTTTTCTAGTCTTCCTTTTCATTTGCATGTGGCCTCCTCCAGAATCCAAACCCAGAACAGGAACCCTGAACCACACTAGCTCTTTTTGCTCCTTTCTTAACCCATCACCTTAGGAGACAGGATATGCTCATCTATTTACATCATAAAGAGCCAGGGTCATAACCACCCTTAGGGCTGAAGGCTCAACCAGACCAGAAGTCAGTGCTGGGTTGCCGTGGTCACCCAGCACTCACTGGGACTGCTGCCAGGGCTCATACCCAGCACTGACTGCCTAGGGGGGGCTATGGATCAGGCCCAGAGAGAGGCCTGCATAGAGAGAGGCAGGGTCTGATCCACAGCCTCTGTGGCAGCCATTGATCAGAACTTGCTTCTATTTCTCTCCTGGGCTGTTCCACAGCCATGCCTCCATTTCTCTCCTAGCCTCCATTGAAGCTGCTTATCAGCCCTGTGTTTCTGATCAGGCCCTGTTTATAGGCCCAGAGATGCTGACTGACATAGAAACTGACCAATCAGAACCAAATCTGGATTAATTGTGAGAAGCCAATAGCTGCCTAGGAGGCAGAACTTTTTGATGCTGACTAGCATAGAAACTGACCAATCAGAACCAAATTGGTGTACAAAGGAGGGCAGTTGGGGGTGAGATCAGACTGGCAGGGAAGGGAAGTTAGCGGTCATCAGGCCTGCAGGGGAGAGCAGTTAGAGTGAGATAAGGCCACCAGGGGAGGGCTATTGAGGGCAAGATAAGGCTGACAGAGGAAGGCAGTTGGGGGCAATCAGGCAGGCAGGCAGAAACAGTTAGGGGCAATCAGGCAGGCAGAGGCAGTTAGGGGCAATCAGGCAGGCAGGCAGGTGAATAGTTAGGAGCCAGCAGTCCCAGATTGTGAGAGGGATGTCTAACCACCAGTTTAGGTCCGATCCCACAGGGCCTAAACCAGCAGTCAGACATCCCCTGAGGGGTTCCTGATTGGAGTAGGTGCAAGATGGGCTGAGGGAACCCCCCTTTCATGCACGAATTTTGTGCACTGGGCCTCTAGTAATAATAATAAAAGCATACTATGCTAATTAGACCAGGTGTCCTTCTGGATGACCTTCCAGACAAAGCCGTGGCAGCAGGGGCCGAGGCAGAGGTGGCCATAGCAGAGGTGGGGGCCGAGCCCCTTGCAGAATTTTAGCTATAACATATTGAGGTCTTACCATGCTCCAACTCCTGTGCTAAAGGACTTTGCACATGTCACCTCATTTAATCTTTAAAATGATCATATAAGTTAATTATAATTATCACTCATTTTACATTGTGCTCATCAACTGGAAAAAAAAGAGGAGGAATACTAAGAGAGATTAAGTCACTTGTCCAAGGTCTTACGCTAGTAAGGAATCAAGTCAGGTTTCAAACCTCATTTGTCTGAATCAGAGTCCATGCTCCTAACTACTAAGCTTTGTTCCCCTGTCCTTGAACCCAGTGGGTCACCTTTACTAAACCATGGCGCATACCTTGGTAAAGAATGACCACATTCTTAAAGCAAGAAGACTTCGATCTTCTGCACTCTCTCTTCTTATTAGACAGTGGGAAGGAAAGAACCAAGTTCACACAACATCTTGGATTACTTTTTTCTGGGGACAAGGGGTTAGGGGGTGTGAGGGACAGTTATTAAACTTACCCTCCTGTATGATTTCCACCAGCTCCCACCAGAATATCCCAGGTTATGTTAGTCAGAATGACTGCAAATATGACTATAGATTCCATTCTTCTTCAGGCCACTTGGAATTAACAAAATGCGTAATGTGATTTGCTTACCCACACAAGCACCAAGAATTCTTTGTGTCATTTACTCTTGTTGATCAGGAAGGCGACTAAGTCTGGAGCATAAGGAAAGTATAAAGATCCCATCCACATTATTTCAAAGGAATTGAACTTTTACAGAAGCACCTTGCTGTAAACACGTGGGAGAGTGTGAGCAGGAAAATATATGGAAGCTCACTTCAATGTCCAGCTGTGGACAGGCACGGAGTTCTCGATAGGTAGACTGTCCAAGCCCCACCCTCTTCAGGGTATGTTCAGCCTCCCCTCCTTCTCACCTCCATTAGCCATTTACACCCAACGAACAACAGAAAAAATAGAAACCTATCACTAGGACCCATAGGTTGCCAGGCTTATTTCAGTTCAACATAGAACCCTAGTGAAAGCTGGATTCAAGATCATGTCCTAGGTTTGAAGCCCTAAGAGGAACATGCTCAGGAATGCTGGAGAAGAAATACATACAAGTGGTCAACCATCAGTCTCTTGGTGCATTTAGCCACCCAGCGGAGTAGGTGGGAATGACAGGCCTGCTTTACTCCATTGCTTAAAGGAGAGTACAGTGGGTACCAACTTGCACTTGGAGAAAAGAAGGAGTTTTCAATAGGGGGCACTCACCACATTAAAGAAGAAGAAGGAAGAGAGCGTACTGTGCCCAAGCACAAGGAAGGTGAAGTGGGAACCCTGTCTTTAAGGCACAGTGACCTCATCTACTAGTGAACAGGTCCCTGAGTGTTAAACTGGGACCAATCACACCAGTCACGCCTCTTCCCTTTGGGAGGGAGGGAGGGAGGGAGGGAGGAAGGGAGGGAGGGAGGAAGGGAGGGAGGGAGAGATTAGGGACTCTCATTCCTTAGCACTCCCTGCATGGGGAAAATGGACAGAAGTCACCTAATCTTTGAAAAGATAGTATAAAACAGTGATTCTCAATCTTCCTAATGCCACGACCCTTTAAGACAGTTCCTCATGTGGTGGAAACCCCCAACCATAAAATTATTTCCGTTGCTACTTCATCGCTGTCATTTTGCTACTGTTATGAACTGTAATGTAAATATCTGATAGGCAGGATGTATTTTCATTGTTACAAATTGAACATCATTAAAACATAGGGATTAATCACAAAAACAATATGTAATTATATATTGTGAAATATTTATTTCTATTTACAAATAAATGAAATCTTGTCTTGAATCGTGGTTAGCATGGGCAACAGTCTTCATAGGACAACAGTAAACTACATTGCTACATTTTGCTACACCGAGGAGTGGTGTGTTGGTTCCTAAGACCATGGGAAATAGGTGTTTTCCAATAGTCTTAGGCGACCCCAAAGGGGTCACGACCCACAGGTTGAGAACCACTGGTATAAAACAAAGAAATGGACATCAGCTTGCCTTCTCTCCATGAAGCCAAGTAAAGGGTGCTAACTTTTAAGACTAGTCAAGCCAAAAATAAACAGCAGGGGGAGAGAGAATGTGGGCAGAGAGAGGCTAAAAGAATTTAGGGGCAGCCCATTCATTGTAGCCTTTGTTGCCTTGTCTCTTCGGCAAGCTGTGATGTGTGGGACAGAGTTAGGACTACAAGAATGCAGGGGCATCATCAAAGGATCAGATGCTACATGCTTCTTAGCATGAGCTGGAGCGGAGGAGTGATCCAAATGGGAAGTAGGGAACCAGCAAAATGAGGGAGTAGACCACCAGAGAGGACAAGAGAGAGGTTGCAAGAACCCACTCTGGAGATGGCTGTCTTCCCTCGCAGGTGGACCGCTATCTTCCCCAGGGGTCTCAGACTGGGCTAGGATGGACACTGTCCAAGGGAGACTAATTACATCCTCGTTTTTTGGTCTCTTTGTTCTCTAAAGGCATGTACGACCGCATTAGTATGCTCAGCAAAGGGCCTCCTTTTGTTGTGGCAGGTGCTGGAGGAATTCAGAACAGCTGATGCTTCATAAAATCATGAACCTGCAGAGCGTCCTGGGAGGTCAGAAAGCCCAGGTCCCTACCCCTCACATCTGGCCCATCTGTTGGAAGATGTGTCAGCTTAGAAATATTTTGAAATTATGTTTATTGTATCTCATTGTATTTCTCTTTCATCAGAAAAAATGTGGAGCCTGCAGTAAAGACCAGAAAGGAAAACACAAATAGTGTCTAACCTTAATCACCACCCAATGAGAGCTGCTGTTAGCATTTTAATAGTGAGCCTACTCTTTTCCCTCAATCTCTTACCTATGCGGTACAGGTGTGTGTATTGATGTATGTCTTTCTGTGTGTGTGTGTGTCTGTGTGTGTGTGTGTGTGTGTGTGTGTTCTGTAAATATAAAAACACACTAATTCTATTGCTCTAGAATTAGCAAATAAAAATCCTCGTTTTGGTCTCTTTGTTCTATGAAGGCATGATCAAAGGCATTAAGTGTCATACACTTGAATGAAAGCCAAACATCTTTTCAAACCTTGCCAAGAAGGAAATAAACTCGCACTGCTACTTTCAACCAGTACTCAGCATCACCAGCACCACCCTCACTATCTCTGAAAGCAGACCTAGGCGAAGAGGAAGAGGCAATCTGACTATTGCATGAGAACACTGGGTGATCGCACACCCAAGGGCTAACCAGGGTTTATGAAAGATACAAGGGGATTTCCAAGAAAATAACTCATCAATATCGGGCACACTTGCAAGAAGGAAGTATTAACACCACACTCCCTGGATGGCCACCTGGGAATCAGCAGTCTTGTTGATTTGCTCTGTTCCTGCCTACATATCAAAACAGAGCTCGAGAGAGAGAGAGAGAGAGAGAGAGAGAGAGAGAGAGAGAGAGAGAG
>JAAGEH010000357.1:1382831-1449404 GCA_011751065.1 Lasiurus cinereus
GAGAGAGAGAGAGAGAGAGAGAGAGAGAGAGAGAGAGAGAGAGAGAGAGAGAGAGCAGGGAAGTGAGAAGGCCATTGTGGAGTAGCCTGTAACTTCATCATGGCAAAGGTACATTAACTTTCTGGAGGTCAATAGGACACTATAGACCAGTGGTTCTCAACCTGTGGGTTGCGACCCTTTTGGGGGTCGAACAACACTTTCACAGGGGTCACCTAAGACCATTGGAAAACACAGATATGATTCATAACAGTAGCAAAATTACAGTTATGAAGTAGCAACAAAAATAATTTTATGGTTGGGGGTCACCACCACATGAGGAGCTGTATTAAAGGGTCGTGGCATTAGGAAGGTTGAGAACCACTGCTATAGATGATAGTCTTGTTGACCCATCTAACTCACCCTTGACATAAGAGGGTGAGTTACCAAAGAAGAGGACCTGAAAAGCATGAGGCTATGGGTGAACTCCCAGGGAGATACCTGAAAGAGAGCTGGAAGTTGTCAACCAGAGTTAGATTTTCTGCAGTTGGGAGGTCTTAAGAGAATTGACAATACACCCACCAGGAGAGACCCAAGGAGTGGGGACTCTGCGATAGAGGGATTCCTGAGGTCCCATCGCTGGGAACCCAATAAACAATGACAATTAACAGAGGGACCTGCAACAGGAGCCAACTCAGCAAGCCATGTTTATTCTTGCCCTCTTCCTCCTCCTCTCCCTGACACACCAGAGACCCTGTCACCAATCTGAGGGAGCAAAGAGGACTGTTACTGGACAGGAAGGAGGAAGATATAATGAGCAGACAAGGTTCCTCCCACTCACATGCCTCAAGCCTGAATAGTACGGGAGGGAGAGAAGAGGGTGAGGTTGCTCTTTTAAATGGAAAGGACTTGTTTCAATTAAAGCAAATAAGAACTTATGGAAAGATAATATTTATCACAGCACCACTGGTCACAGAGATTTTTAAATTACATTTTTTTAAAAATCTCAACCAAATAACAAAATCAATACAGGAAAATATCTTCCACTGATTAGAAGTTTACCTCCCTGCCTCCAGACCAGGCCTTTAGATCTCCAAAGGGGAATAAAGTAAACAACTTAGATGACAATTGATTTATTTTGCTAAATTAAAATAAATTTAGGTCTCAGAAGGGTATTGTAAATGATGCTTTTCTAGTTCCATTTTCCTAAAATTTTCCTTCTATCAAATCCACTAAAGAAAAGTACTTGTTTTAAAGTTTTGATGTCCTATTTCCTTATTGGTTTTCTCCAGCCATAGAGAATTCTTCAAGTTCAAGAGTATCTACAAGAAAAATGGATGGCTATTCTCAAAGGACGTTCTCTAAGCTTTACATATCATTGGCTATAAAGCTTCTCAGAACCCTTTGGAATAAATGTGAATTAGGATAAGATTTGTATAATGCATGGCCTCAAATGTTTACCTTTGTGTACTGACCTTTAGGAATGAAGACAGGGGAAGCAGAAGGCTTTCTCCAACAACTACTAACATGATGACTAATGTTAATAACAGCTACCAAAGATTGATCAATTATGCAAGCTCGACATGGTTCTGTCATTTAATTCTTAGGACCAACAGTATTTTATGAGAGGTTTCCTTAACACCTGTACCTCACCAATGAAAAAAATAAGATTAGAAGGGTTTAATGACTTTCTCAAGAGTCCCCAGACAGTAAGTGATGGAGCCTGCTCTTTCCAATTCCAGAACGTGTGCTCTTAATGAAGTTTTATGCCTCAAACCCCACCTTGCTGTCTGAGAGAATAAAGGCAGCATCAGCTATCATTCATGAAACCCTGCTGAGTACGCTCTACCTTGTTTAGTGTTTGGTACATCTACCTGCGCATAGCATGAATTTATTCCACACCAGCATGCAAGAAATGTCACTATATCTTCTAAATCAAAGTCTATCTGTGAGGTCTCATAAACATAATGGCAGAAAGCTCAATAGCAGTAATTATTACGGGGCCTTCCTCTCTACTGTTGTATAACTATCCCATGAAACTTCTTGGTCTAGAACATTTGGGGATGGGACCTCAAGTCCTCATGCTCTCTAGTCATCCCTGAACTATGCTGCTCGGTGTCTAACCCCCCTGTGTTTGTAATTGGCCATACCTTACCCAGGATTATACATTAACCCGTGCCAGGTCTCTGCCATTTTCAAAAGCCCTGAAACTCTTTTCATCTCCAAGTCAGAGAAATACGTACTGCCAGTGTATAAACTAGCATTTGGGACTTATTCTTCAGGGATTGGCATTTAAAAACTAATACTTTCACTTGACCAGTGTATGGAGCATTCTCCCACGCACTAGGAAGCCACTGGTTCTATTCCCAGCCAGGGCACATGCCCTGGTTGTAGGCTCAATTCCTAGTAGGGGGCATGTAGGAGGCAGCTGATAGATGTTTCTCTCTCACATCAATGCCTCTCTCTTTTTCTATATCTCTCTCATAAATCATATTTTAAAAAGAAAAGAACCTATATTTTCAACCCTAAAGATTTCAAAAAGGTGTTTCAAAAGGCATGCTTCAATCAGCCATGGATGGAGAAAGAAAAAAAATATGACACGCTCCCAGACATTTTGCCATATTATATTCTACCTCTCCTACCAGACTGAAAGATAGAAATTGTAATGGTTTTTAAGATGAATAAACAAAAAGCTAGAAAGTTTTTAAGAGGTCCCCAAATCATACAGTCATTTCACTCTTCATAGACTGTCTGGTGAAAACTTGCAGCTAATTCTAATAGTAATGACCATTTCTTGAGCTCTCACTCTGTACCTGGACATTGCAGGAAGAATTTCATATTCACTAGTTCCCATAACAATTCAATAACCTATCTCTTTATCTTTACCTAAGATATGAGAACCACTGGAACTCAGAGAGGCCAAGATTTTTGCCCAAGGTCATAGATCTGGGAAACCAAGGAACCTGGATATAAAGTTACTATTTCAAATGCAAAGTCTGATTCTTAACCAGAGCATAGCCTATCTCTCCTCAAGTCTGTAAAATGCAGCTCCATGGGCCTGGAACGCATACAGGAGGGAAGTGAATAGAGTGAACAGAATACAGACTGGCATTTCTGCTGCTCCCTCAGCCTCACCATTGAATATTTTACAGGAGCGAATCACAGAACAAAAGGGCAGAGGCTTTGCTTACTTTACTTAACAAACCGCACTCCGTAGAATAAGAATAATTATTAGTCATCTTTGAGCCTTGTGATGCTGGTAGCTTAGTCATTCAATAAATATTATAGATCGCCCATTCCTAAACCTCTAGGTAGGGCTTAGAGCCACCCACAAAGCCCTTAAACAACCCCCAATGTCTTGGATTCCATGGGGCAGTGAGTAGCTCCAGACCCACCCTGCAGGAGCTAGGCATTGTTCTTATTAAAATACAAAGTTAATAGTATTAAGAAGTCATTCAGCAGAATAAGCAGGAGTTCCTCTCTGCTTCCAAAAAATTATCTTTCTAGCAAGACAAGACAAGATACTCCAACCAATTTTAAATCTCCCTTAGGGCTCAGGAATTTCATCTTGACTGTGTTTATTTGATATTTATGAGAGATGCTATACATGTGGAAGAGATACAAGAGGAAAATACAATCCTATCCAATAAAAGGGTAATATGCAAATTGACCATCACTCCAACACACAAGATGGCAGCCCCATGTGATCAAAGATGGCTGCCCCCATGTGAACACAAGATGGCTGCCAAAAGATGGCCAGCAGGGGAGGGCAGTTGGGGAGGACCAGGCCTGCAGGGGAGGGTAGTTGAGGGGAACCAGGCCTGCAGGGGAGGGCAGTTAAGGGGGACTAGGCCTACAGGGGAGGGCAGTTGAGGCGGACCAGGCCTGCAGGGGAGGGCAGTTGAGGGGGACTAGGCCTGTAGGGAAGAGCAGTTGGGAAGGACCATGGGGGCAACCATGACTGCCGGAGAGGGCCATTGGGGGTGACTAGGCCAGCAAGGGAGGGCAGTTAGGGGCCATCAAGTTGGCAGGGGAGTGGTTAGGGTCTGATCAGGCTGGCAGGCAAAAGCAGTTAGGGGCAATCAGGCAGGCAAGCGGTTGGGAGGCGGCAGTTCTGGATTGTGAGAGGGATTTCCAACCACCAGTTTAGGCCTGATCCTGGTGGGATTGGGCTTAAACAGGCATTCGGGTATCCTTTGAAGGATGCCAGATTGGAGATGGTGCAGGCTGGGCTGAGGGACACCCCACCCCATGCATGAATTTCATGCACCAAGCCTCTAGTAGGCATATAAATAGATAAGGATACCAAGAAAAACACTGAAGCTGCCTTTATGGAAGAGCTGAAAAGGACATGTGACTTTCAATGTTGTAGCACTCCTAAACATTCATTCTCTAGAAACTATTTAATTATCACAAAATCTTTAAGCACAAAAGGGCTCATCAAAATGTTCCTTAGCAGTGTCAAAGCACAAAACACCTACATATCCAGTTCTAAAGCCTTGTTTATGTAACGTGTGGTATATTCAAAATTGTATGGTTTTAAAGGCTTGATAACATGTGAAAAAGTTACCTTATGATATCAAGGTGAAAATAGTACCACATATTCTATACATGAGTATTAATGATGATTATCTAAGGCAAACCACCCCCAAATTTGAAGGAAAGGAAAAAAGACCAACAGGAAGTGACTCAACTCCCAACTGAGCATAGTAGTTGCTTTAGAAAGTAGTTTATAGGTCCTTTATGTTATTTTATTGTATTTTCCAACATAGTTAGAAGGAGCACATATTGCTCTTGCAATAAAAATCACTGATGGATTACTTGATTATCCTCATTAACTCAGTTCTACTTATAATTAATCCATATAACAAAGGCAGTGAGTTTAATGCCCATCATGCACAGATGCCAAGAGTCCGAGGTGACAGGTTTTTGCAGATTTACTCATCATTTAGCCAACTTAGGAGACCAGAGATGAAACTCAAATTAGTCTCTCCCTCAAAAAAAAAAAAGTGAATAAAGAAAAGAAATTAGTCTCTTCAAACAAAGGCTTGGGACCAGTTTTAAGAGGTGAGGGTAAGGAGAGATTATACATATTTTTCATTCTCTTCCCAGGGTCTGATTGGATAGTCTTGGCAGTAAGCCTTCTAAGGTTAGGAACATGGAAAGACCGAGAGAGAATAAATGCCAACTGGGCAGAGTTCAGGTTAGCAGTCCTAGGCAAAGCCAAATCTGGTCCCAATTCGGATCTTCTTTATTGATGGACCTCGAGTGTTCTGGAAGCCAGTTCGGGTTTATTTATCTGTTAATTGTGCTGTCCAAGTTTCAGATCAGGCTTGGTCTGTGATCTCCAGAGCCCTAGGAAGAGGCCTGTGGTTACCTTTGGAAAGACACTTAAAACTAGGAAAACACACTATTAGGATCTGTTTTCACTATTTGGGGATTCATATGCAGCTGGTGACAGCAATCATTTCAGTGTTTAAGAATGAACCCGGACCCCGGGGGACGGTTTTGTAAATGATGGTTGTCTAGTCACTATGCTGTTACATCTGAAACTACTAGAAAATGATATCAAATGTCAACTGTAATTGAAAAATAAATTTAAAAATAAATAAGGAACCCACTAGCACAGCTTCTTATCAAGTCTACATCCCAATTCAAACTTCTTTCTCATTTTGGCAAAAAAAAACCACACACACACACACACACACACACACACACACACACACACAAACACAATGCTACACAACTCTGCAGAAACTGACCTGGCCTTCTTGTCCCCTTGCTTTTGTCATACCGTTTCCTCTTCCCAATATGCCTTTCCTCTTATACCAGTATCCAACACTCAGCCCAAATACCTTATACCTTCCTTAGTGATCTAGAGAAAAATATTTCACTTCTTGGAGTGTGAGTTTCCACATTTTCACATTATAGAATAGAAATAGTAACTTCTGCTTTGATTTTGCTCATGACTATTACACGAAGTATCTCTGTCAAGTGCCTAGGATATAGCAGGCACACACAAAAATATATGGGTTGTCCCCAAAAATGTAGACATGTACGTTGAATAATTCTAAAGGAAGCATTTATTTAAATATTTCATTTTCAAAGTTGAACTACTAGCTCTTAAAGTGTGTCTATATTTTGGGGGGGGACACCCTGTATATTAATGGTAGCTCTTATTTTTGTTTGTTTTTCCTATGAATCCTATTCCAGGACTGCATCTATGTGACCACATAGCACACAGAAATCACTTAAGTCACATTTATTGGATTAACAGACACCCCTGGGATGACAGCAGACCCCAGGAGATACTGACTTGTGGATGTGTGATATTAGATGGCTTGTCTCCATCGAGAAGCACAAATTAAGAAGCTGCTCAAAAAAGAAAACATTCTTCCCACATATGGAGAAGAGCTTTATCATCTTTGAAAATCAAAAAGAGGCGATGGAAATCTGCCTACAGGCATCACTGGAAGTATGTGCACACAAAGCAAAGACTATCGGGGTGTAAGATAGAAAGTGTCTCCCTCTCCTCTCTGCCCACCCCCACGCCAGGCCCCTATCTCAAAAGGAGGATCTGGTTGTGTTTTTAAATGGCTTTTTGCACTTCAGAAATCAGCTAGATACTAGCATAGCCCCACAGCTGAATAAGCACCATTAAGATGAAATATGTGTCCTGGGGGCTGCATAACCCGTGATCCAGCTGCCTCTCCAGCTTGCGTAACTTCTCTTGTTTGGGGAGCGCAGCGGAGAGAGTAGAGTGTCCCATCCAGTGCAGGATGAGCAGCCTCAATGTCCTTTTTGGAAGGAGAATCATGATGCTTGTCCATCATCTACCCCCAGGTGTGCTCACCAGCTACTTCTTCTGGGTCTCCTGTGCTCCGAAAACCCTTGGTTATAACAATGGCCAAGTCTCTTCAGCTCAGCTCTTACAGGGGAACCAACCTTAGTGACAGGCAAGCAAAGGAATCCTTCTTCAATCTGCAAAACCTTGAAGCAGCTCTTTAGCATAAGGTAGCCCCTCTTAAATAAAAATAAGATATTGTACACATCATCTCATCTCATTGGTAGGTGGTTCTCACGCAGGTGTACTTAAGGGAACAATGAGTTGACTAGAAACCAAGAAGTTGGAGCACAACATTGGTAGAACAGCTTTTAGTTCAGTGAAAAGCAGTCCACTTGACAAAGCCATTAAATTATTCATTTGTTCAACAGACACTCAATAACCAACGACTTTCCATCTGCTTATTCACTTATTCATTCAGTAAATATTTACTGACCCCAGCATGGATACCATGTACAGTCCCGTGTATTAGGAGGAGGATAAACAGTAAATGCTGACATTTTTTCAGTGATTACTGGGCACTGGCTAAGATGATACCACTGGTTAGTTCTAGAGTCCAGTGTGTATCCAGGACCCATGCTTTTGACCTCAGGTTGTATTTGCTTCTCAAAAGTTCAAGATACCCAGATGTTACGATGCAACTCTTGGCCTCAAGAAGCTTAGACTGGAGGAGAGTTAAGACAAGTAAGTATGTTAGGAGAAGTTCAGAAGAAGGTATCAGAGACATTTGGAGAAAATAGCACCATTACACAACCTTTCCTTAAGGCATCTGTTCTCAGCCACACCTCTCCCAGCTCTTCTCCTGACCCCCATTCCCACTACAATAACACTCTTGTCTGACTCTCTCTCTCTCTCTCTCTCTCTCTCTCTCTCTCTCTCTCTCTCTCTCTCTCTCTCCCCCCAACAAATTCTGTCCATCATCTACCCACAAGGTGTGCTCACCAGCTACTTCAAAATACTATTTTCAAGGGTCAAAAGCTACTATAACTAGAATAAGAGTTTTGTTTATAACTAGCAAGAAGAAGTTCTAATTTTTATAATATAAAGTAAGTGTTTTTCATTTTAATGTAAGTGTTTTATTATTTGCACCAAATAGAAGGGAGTTACATTCTTCCAAACATAGTAGGAACCACATGCAGAAACCTAAGTCAACCTATACTTTATTCTGATCTGTTCTCGAGATATTTTGTACCCCTCATAGAGTTAGGCCCCAGTTAGCTGCCCTGTATCTTTATCCGGATCTGAGCCTGCCAAACTCCTGCTGAGCTACAAAATGTGGCTGAATGAATATTTAGCTGCATGAAACCTGTCCTGACTCTCCCCATCCTTAAACACCCTCCTGGCTCCCGTCAATGTTCGCCAGATTCCACGTGGACATCAGGACTAGGATTATTTTATAGTAGCTACAAACACGGAGGCATTTATCAATTATCTCCAGTCTGCCTCCACTAAGTTGTAAGCAAGTAGAAGGAGTTTGCCTCTTTCATCTGTGATTTTGCATATTTCCAGAACAGAGACTAAATCAGAGTCTTTCTTTAATATTTGTTTTATTAAATTGAACACTTAAGTCTCTTCCAACTGCTACTTAGATAAATGCATCCATGCATCCATACATGAATATATATATATATATATATATATATATATATATATAAAATAAAAGAGCAATATGCAAATTGACCATCACTCCAACAGATAAGATGGCTGCCACAAGATGGACAGCAGAGGAAGGCAGTTGGGAGGGACCAGGTCTGCAAGGGAGGGCAGTTGTGGGTGATCAGGCCAGTAGGGGAAGGCAGTTGGGAGAGTCTAGGCTTACAATGGAGGGAAGTTGGGGGCAATTAAGCCTACAGGGGAGGGCAGTTAGGGGTGACCAGACCAGCAGAGGAGGGAAGTTGGGGGTGACCGGGCCTGCAGGGAAGGGCAATTGGGGGGGGTCCCAGGCCTGCAGGGGAGAGCAGTTGGGGGGTCCCAGTACTGTAGGGAAGGGCAATTAGGGGCAATCAGACTGGCAAGGGAGCAGTTAGGCAACAATCAAGCTGTCAGAGGAGTGGTTAGGGGGTAATCAGGAAGGCAGGCAGGTGAGAATTTGGGAGCCCGCAGTTCTGGATTGTGAGAGGGATATCTGATGGCCCGTTTGAATGGTCCAATCTGGGGCCCCTCTGACATCCCTCGAGGGGTCCCAGATTGGAGTGGGTGCAGGCTGGGCTGAGAGACATCCCCCCATGCATAAATTTTGTGCACTGGGCCTTTAGTATATACATATAGGAACATATATAGGTACATGTACACACACACACACACACACACACACACACACACACACACACACGATCTGGATACGAGGCCACATTGACAGCAAATTGACTTTAAAGGCAAAGTCTGCCCAGCAGATTCTACCTTTAATCCAGTGGAAAGAAAGCTGGTCTTGATGCAGCCCCAAGCAGAGCCCTGTCTGTAGGTGGAAAGAGTATGAAGGCAAGAAAACAGGAGGCAATTTGTAAGGGAAAATGAAGCACACAGCAAGTCAGACTCCCCAAGGCCCCGAAACTGGTAGTTAATTGAACCCAGTGTTCCAAGACCTTAATTTCCAACAAGGTCTTTGGGAGAAATCGGCAGTTGCTCTCCCTCAGGCAAAAGGAAAGCCTCTTCCCTTCACTCCGAGGCCTCACAAAGCTCCCAGTTTCCGCCTTCATCCGTGTGCTCACAGTGTACGGCTGCACCCCGGGGGGGACTGTGGGAGGCAGGCTCTGAATACCCCAGCTTATCTGCACACCCCTACCGAGGTTCTTTAATGCAAAGCTCTCTGCATCAAAATGCCAGACTTCCCAGATGAGAGCCCTTGCCGGTCTGGCCCGGATCGGATGCGGCCTCCAACTCTTGATTTGGAGTCGGGATCCAGGGAAGCTCGCTCTCTCTTCTAGCACCTGGCTCTGCCCTTCTCACTCCCTGGCCCTTTAAGACAGCTCCTCATGGGGTGGTGACCCCCAACCATAGAATTACTTCCGTTGCTACTTCATCACTGTCATTTTGCTACTGTCATGAACTGTCATGTAAATATCTGATAGGCAGGATGTATTTTCCTTGTTACAAATTGAACATCACTAACGCATAGGGATGAATCACAAAAACAATATGTAATTACATATTGTGAAATATTTATTTCTAATGACAAATAAATGAAATTTTGTCTTGAATCGTGGTGTAGCATGGGCAACAGTCTTCATAGGACAACAGTAAACTACATGGCTACACTTTGCTACACCGAGGAGCGGTGTGTTGGTTCCTAAGACCATGGGAAATAGGTATTTTCCAATAGTCTTAGGCGACCCCTGTGAAAGGGTCGTTCGACCCCCAAAGGGGTCGAGACCCACAGGTTGAGAACCGCTGTGTTAGAGTAACTTCATTCATTCATTCATTCATGTAGTAAACATCAGAATGTTAACTACATGTTAGGGCTGAAGACACAAAAAATAGTAGTAGTAGTAGTAGTAGTGGTAGTAGTAATAGTAGCAGTTGACATGTATTAAACTTCATCTTCACTGTAACAAAAATTAAAGAGAAAATAACATCGGAATCATTCTTTAGCTCATTGAATTCCCACAAAAATCTCAGGAAGTGGGGGTTTCAGAAATGAGGGGCACACCCGGGTGTGCATGACTGGCTGGATCCGCTTAGGAGAGTTTCATCTGCAAATAGCAGAAAATTCCACCCTGTGGCTTCAGTGGGGAGGGAACCATATCTAACCCGACAGGAAGGCGGTGTCAGGGTTGGTGAATTCAGAAACTCACTCCTGGGTGATTTCCAGCCTTTCACTCTGCCAACCCCTCAGTCCTCGGGGTGAGGTGCAGAAGGGGCGGTCCTCGGAGCTGCTACCAGGTTAGAGAAGTTTCTGCAGGTTCATCCACACCCAGTAATCCAAGGGAGGAGACAGAGAAGACATCTTTTCTCTGTGTATTACTTTCCCAGGGCTGCTTAACTACCTGCTCCACATGGAGTGACTTCGTGCAACAGAAACAAGTATGTCCCCTCACTGTTCTGGAACCTAAATATCTGACTTCAAGTTGCCAGCAGAGCCTGCTCTCTCTGAGACTCTGGGAAAGGAGCCTGCCTTCATCTCTTTCTGGCTTCTGGTGGTAGCCAGCAGTCCTTGGCTTGTCGCTGTATTGTCCCGATCTCTGCCCCTGGAAAATTATCTTCCCTGTGTCTGCCCTTCTGCCTCTTCTTCTCTTCTTATAAGGACACCAGTCACTTTGGATTTACTGTCCACCCCGCTCAATCCGACCTCATTTTAACTTCATTGCATCTACAGAGTCCCTGTTTTCAAGCAAGATTACATTCAGAGATATGGGGGTTTAGGATTCTGGAGGACAAAATTCAGACTGCAGCCGTATCTCATTTTAAAAGCAACAAAATGTTCCCTGAAAAACGCTTAACGAACATCTTGCATCTCATTGTTCAGAATTGCATCACGTGCCCAAGCTTAGAACAATCCCTGCCTAGGGAAATGGGGACCACGTGATCAGCTTAGGCCAATCCTGCCCCACCCTAGAGTCTGGGACATAATCTCCCCAAAGCGATATGTGGCTAGAAGAGGAGAGTGAATTTATTAGCACTATTAAGGAAGAAGGAAAGAAATTCGATGTGGCTAGGAAGAGCCATCCATGACGCCTGTTATACTTGCCTGTGGTCCCACATGGTGTTTGAGTTCAAAAACATATTGCTATCAATATCCTATTGCTTTTGATTTCAAAACCTCATGCCGAGGAGCCCTCACACCTCCATTGAACACCTGCTGTGACACCATTTTCCTTATATCCTGCAAGGTTCTGTGCTGTGGGCTTTATAGATACTATCTCATTTATTGCACACCATGGAGATGACCACTGTCATCAAGCCCAAGGTTTCACAGCTCTTTCCATAGAGGCCTAGCCCCCCCATTTGTAAGCAACTGAAGTTTAAAAACCACATCAAACTATTTTTGTGAACCCATCACCCAGGGATAGAAAAAAAAATGTTTGTTGAATGCTTCCTACATGAAGATACCAGCCCTTCCCTCGTGGAAAAGCCTTTGTCTATCTTCAAGAGGACATTTGAAGTTTAATTTCTGCAAAGCATTCACTTCCCTTTTACCGTGTCCACCATCATGACTAAGGAATCCTTCTCTGCACACCTAAAGGGGGCGTGGTTCTTTTGCTCAGTAGAAATGAGCATATAAGTCACAGGTCCCTCTCCCCCTGGCTTGCTCCAGCCTCACAAAAAAAATGCTCTTTCTCTGAGATGAGCAGCCAGTAGTTTTTCTTGGAGAGGGGACGCCCAGCATGTCATCCATCCCCCAGATTCCTCCCAAGTGCTCAGACTGGAAATCCAGGAGTTCTGTGATCCGCTGAGAGGCAGGGAAGCAGGGCAAGGCCAGAGTCTGGAGAGGAAGCTGCAGGTCCTTCCCTTCATCAAGTGAGTCAGGAGAGAGAGCTCAGGTCTTGGACCCGGACTGGGTCCGTTTTTGGTTCGGCAGTTAAGTGGCCTGGCTCACAAACTTAGACAAGTCACTTTCTTCTCAGGGGCTCATTCCCCTGTGAGACGAAGGAGTTAAACTGGACCAAGTTTCCGTTTCCTTCAGCCACGGCATGCAAAACTCCGCTTCTCCCTGCCTTTCCCGCTACTCCATTTAATTTCCAGATCCGGTTGGTGACAAGGATGTGAAGGATAATACGTTAAAATGATGCTTCCACTGAACATTTTGGTTTAAAATTGCTTTCATGTTCATTATCTTGATTTTTTTTCTCATGACAGCCCTGTGAGGGTATTAATTTTCTCATTTAAAAAAAAATCAAGAAATTGGAAAATGGAGGGCTTGCCCAGAGTTACTCAGCTAACAAGTGACAAATCCAGAATTGAAGTCAAGGGTTTTGTTCCCTATGCAGACCCCAGGGTCTGACTGCTCAGCACACAGAATCTCACAGCGCACAGGATTCCTCCCCGCTTCCCTCTCCCCAACTGCTTCACCACTGCTAGGAGAACCCTGACTTAATATTTGTCCTAAGGAGATGAAAGAGCATAGATAAAATGGTTAACTTGGATCACATATGCTTTTGTTATTTTAGAATTCACCAATAGCCATGGCCAGTGTGACTCAGTTGGTTGACCCAGCGCCCCATGCACCAAAGGGCCGCCAGTTCAATTCCTGGTCAGGACATATGCCCAGGTGGCAGGCTTGGTCCCCAATAGGGAGAGTGCAGGAGGCAGCTGAATGATGTTTCTCTCTCATATCAATGTTCCTCTCTCTCTAAAATCAGTAAGAACATATTTTGAAAAACTAATTAAACTATGACTCATCCACAAGAAATACAGTATCAGGAAAAAACTGTCTAAGAGACAACGAGTTGGTCTGAGAGGTAGTGAGTTGCCTGCTTTAGTCAATATTCAAGCATGGGGTAAACAAACATCTCTAGGACTAGAGCAGTGGTTCTCAGCCTTCCTAGGGCCACGACCCTTGCATACAGTTCCTCATGTGGTGGTGACCCCCAACCATGAAATGTTGCTACTGTGATGCATCGTGATGTAAATATCTGCATTTTCCGATGGTCTTAGGCGACCCCTGTGAAAGGGTCGTTCAACCCCCCAAAGGGGTCACGACCCACAGGTTGAGAACCACTGGACTAGAAAAACCATGCTTTAAAACAGAAGTCGCACATTCTGTCTCCTCTGAGATGTGATTTGCCCTGAGGCTGTTTGGAGACTTGTTTTGAGCTAGACCCATAGGTCATCAGTAATTACCAATAGGAATTTAAAGTTAAAAACATACTATCATTTATATTAGCATAAAAATATGAAAATATTAAGTACAAATCTAACAATGCATAAGATCATATGAAAAAATAACAAACTCGGTAAAAATATTTTTTAAAATCTAAATAAATGGGGAGTTATTCTGTGTAAATGGATAATCCTTTGTCTATCTTCAAGAGGACATTTGAAGTTTAATTTCTGCAAAGCATTCACTTTCCTTTTCGGAAGACTCAATACGGTTAAGTTGTCACTTCTTCCCAACTTGATTTATGGATTCAACACCAGCCCAATCACAATCCCAGCAGATAATTTTGTGGGAGTCTAAACATCAGGTGGCTAGTCAACGAAATACTGAAGAAGAATAAAGTTGAAGGAATGAGAGTATTTGGCTTTGGTGATCCCCCTGTGGGAGCACACTGACCACCAGGGGGCAGCTCCTGCATTGAGCATCTGCCCCTGGTAGTCAATACGCATCATAGCGCGGCTGTTTGGTTGATTTGCATATTAGCCTTTTATTATATAGGATATGCATCGCCCATGGACACAGAAAAATGGTGAGATGAAGGCCGGGGAGGGGCTGGTGTGGGGTGGAGGGAATCAGTGGGAGGAAAAAGAGAACATCTATAATACTTTCAAAAATAAAAACAAATTAAAAACAATGTGATAGAAAATTTAAAAAGGAAAGACCTCGCTTGTGCATAAGGAAAAGAAAAACTCTGAGGAAAGGAAGGTTGAGAGAGCCAGAGGCCACCTGAAAATACTCAAAGCCCCAGGGAGGGAGGGAGGTTTGTCTGTGATTACATGGCACAGACAATAAGGGCTATGGGGGTTCTGAAGAGATAGGGGAGCTGTGTGGTGGAGGGATCAGGAAAGACATCCTGACCGTACCCTCAATTATGCGAGATTGGGAACTGGGATGAGAGCGGGGTTTCTTGACACAGACGCACGTGAGCAAACGTGACACGGAGTAACCCATTTCATAAAGAGCAAGTTCTACCTGGAAATAACATTTTCCAGCCATAATGGTAGCAAAAAGATTGCCTCCTTGTGCACATTTTGGAACCAGATTGTGAGCTAGCGGATCACACGCATGCCCACACACACCCTGAGGAGTCACTGAAGGAGTCAACAAGTATGTCTGGCTCACTCTGAAGTTATTTTCCCTTCCCAGGACTGAGTACAAAATTGTGTTTTCACATTTCTTTCCATCCGAGTCCTGTGGATCTGCTTAATAAGATTCAGACTTTCATTCCTTACATCTGAAGAAGTGAAGAAAAAGAAATCTCCTGGGTCGTCCCTGCTTGGATTCTCAGCTGACTTGACAATGGGAAAGTTCAAACAGCATGTCCTGCAGTCATTTTCTAAAACAAACACCACCAAAGCAAGCCTCCCAGGCTCTTTCATGGCTGGCAGGACTACACTTCTCTCTCTCTCTCTCTCTCTGTCTCTCATTTTCCCTTGGTTTATTTTTTTCCTCCCTCCTCCACACATTCTTCAAAAACATGTGAGTCATTAAAACTTGACTGATGATGCTCCCGTATCAGTGTGAAATGTCAGTAAGCAAATTAAGCAAAAGTTCTGGCTGGGGAGATAACTCTGGTGGATTTCTGCAGAAGCTGCTTTTTTAGATCTGGTTTCCCCAGGGGAGGGAGGACAGGCAAGAAGCCAGGACCAAAGAGATGAGACAGTTGTCAAGGACAAAGCTCATGGCCAACGCTGAGGACAATCTGAGAAGATGTGGGAAGCTGGAGCAAAGCCAAAGCCACCAGCACTCCCATGAAGCCTACAGAGACCTTGGTGGTGGAGGAAGAAATGGTCATGAGACAGGCAGCCATCCTGTGCAGGGGGAAGGGGGGTTGCAGGGTGGTTAACCTACTGCCACACACCCACACTTCTTTTCCGGGTATCCCCACCATGTCCTTGTCTACCTTGGAATCAGCATTCCCCTGGTCATCTCAGATGGAATGTGCCCATTCTCAACATGCTCCTCCACATGCCTCAGAGCTGTGGTCAGCATGCTGGCTTGGTGCCATCCCTACTGCCGATGCTCTGATGTCAAAGCCCTCTCTTTTTGAGTCTCATGTCCTCTAGCTACTCCAGCCTCTGCTCCTCTCCCCTCAACCCCCGACATGCTGTTCCTAACTACCACTTGGCCATTGCTCATTCTGCCAGTGGTCTAAATGATGGTTTGATGGTGAGGGTGGTATCTGGCCCATAGCGTCCCTTTCATCTTCCATTGCCAGCTTCTACCATCACCAGACATCAGGTCCGTGGCTTCCTCATCTCAGTCTCTTTCCTTCTCCATGCAGCACTCACTTCCGCTCGCCATTCAACAAATAGCAGCCAGCATCTACCATTCACTCTGCACTAGCCTGGATCTGGGGATACCGAAGCAAACCCAGTCCTTGTCCTTAAGGAGATGACAGTCTAACAGGAAGAGTTACATAGAAGGAGGACACATGGGATCTCAGTCTAGTAAGAATTGTTTGGCAACGAGGCTTCTGTCAGCGGAAAGGCAGGACCTATGAGGTAGAGATGGTGAATAACCCATCTGCGCAATAGAAGAACCCCATCCCTGGACCCCATCAGAGGGGTCCACCTCCAGGAGGAGAAGCGGGAAGATCTGTATTCGTTACAGGTGTCTCACAAACCTTGCTGAGGTTTCGGTTAAGTTTCAAATGAGGAAAAAATAAAGTGTTGATCCATCAGAAATCAAGGCAAAAGAGCAGTCAGAAACACAGGATCTGTTTCCTCCTTGTAACTTGGCATCTAATACTATGCCCGCTCATGGCAGGTGCTAGTATATGTTTCTCAGACAAAGCTGATCCCTGATAAATATAAGAAGCAAGATAAGGGCTGAGAAATAAAAGCTACAGAGCAATCTCTAGGCAACCAAGCCAACAGGCTGGATACGTAAGCAAAACCCATTCTAGATGCCTCTTATCCTTGTGGATAAGGCTCCTAAAACACTCCACACTTGGTTTTCAGGGACCGTCTGGACAAGGTCGAGTTGATAACATCAGAAGCTTGATGGACATAAGACAATTGGGGATAAACCCAGGTCACCCATGCTCAGAGAAGTCTGTGGCACCGAGAGGACCCTGGAGCTGAAGAAAATCCATCTTCCAACCAAAGATGCTTCCATACCTTTTGTCATGGTAAGAACCAATCTTCTTACTGGAATGTGGACCAGTGGGATCAGGCCTAAACGGGCAATCAGACATCCTGCTCACAATCCAGGACTGTTGGCTCCCAACTGCTTGCCTGTCAGCCTGCCTGCCTGATTGCCCCTAACTGCTTCTGCCTAACAGCCTGATCACCCCCTAACCACTTCCCTGCCAGTCTGATCGAAGCCTAACTGCTCCCCTGTTGGCCCAATTGCCCCTAATTGCCCGCCCATGACAACCTGATCACCCCTAACTTCCCTCCCCTGCAGGCCTGGTCACCCCCAACTACCCTCCATTGTCAGCCTAATCACCCTTAACTATCCTCCCCTGTAGGCCTGGTTACCCCCAACTGCCCTCCCCTGCAGGCATGGTCACCCCCAATTGCCCTCCCCTGAAAGACTGGTCACCCCTAACTGCCCTCCCCTACAGATCTGGTCCCCTCAAACGATCCTTCTCTGCAAGCCTGATCTCCCCTCCCCCCCTATTGCCCTCTCTTGCAGACCTGATTCCCCTTCAACTGCCTTCTCCTGCTGGCCTGGTCCCCTCCAAACTGCCCTCTCCTGCAGGCCTGCCCCCCAACTGCCCTCCCCTGGTGGCCTGGTAACCCCTAAACTCCCCTGCAGGCCTTGTGCCCACCCCCCAACTGTCTTCCCCTGCTGGCCTGGTTCCTCCCAACTGCCCTTCCCTGCTGGCCTGGTAGCCCACAACTGCCCTCCCCTACTGACCTGGTCCCTTCCAACTGTCCTCCTCTGCAGGCCTGATTCCTCCCAAGTACCCTCCCCTGCTGGCCATCTTGTGGCAACCATATTGTATCCACATGGGGGTGGCCATCTTTGACCACATGGGGGCAGCCATATTATGTGTTGGAGTGATGATCAATTTGTATATTACCTCTTTATTAGATAGGATTGGGAAAATGTGAACACTGACTATCTCATAATTATAAGTACTTATTTTGAGTGATGTAGATGTAAAAATAGTATTGTTGTTATATTTATTTCCTTAAAGAGTGCTTACCTATTAAATACATGCTGAAATCCATGTGGAGTAACAAATAGAATGTCTGGGATTTGCTCCAAAGTAATTCAGGGTCAGGGGGAAGTGGATAGAAGCACAGATAAAATAATATAGGCCATGAATTGATAATTGTTGAAATTGTATCATGGGACTATGCTTTCTACTTTTTTATATGTTTGTATTTTTCCATAATAATTTTAAATATTAACCAATCTCAGAATGAAGAGCATTAGACTAAAGTACCTTTGAGCTTAGCACAAAGTGAGGAAGGCAAAATAATAAAATGCATAGCATGCAAGTTTTTGTATCATCTTAACAAATTTCTGAGTTTAAAAATTCTTCAGATTTTATTTTAAACACCTGAACTGAATGACCCTACTTTACGGTCAAAATCTATGTATGATTGCCCCCAGTGAACAAAATCAGGTAAACAGCCCTTGGCCAGATTATTTTGAAGTAGTAAAGCTTCCTTTCTTCTTCCCTGGTATGCTCCCAGTTATATATCCACATGTATTTTCACACAATGATGAGGTTTTAAAGAAAAGAAAATGTAACCATGGGAAACTAAGATGCTTTTCAAGCCATTCCCTATTCGGTGTGTCCATTCATTTCGTCAACAAATATTTGAATACCTACCCTGCCCTGGGCATTGTCCTGGGTTCTGATGAGACAGTACTGAGGGAACTCACCATGAGGGAGGCCTGAGAGACAGACCTTGTACCAGAGATGCCCATGAGTAACTGTAAATGACAACCCAGCTTTCTATCAGTATCATTCTGAATAGCCAAAAGGAAAAGCAACCCAAGTGTTCATCAGTAGATGAAGGTACAAACAACATGTGGTAAAGGCATGCAACGGAATATTACTCAACCTTATGAAAAAGAGGACAAGGACATTCTTGAAAATGCTTTAACATGGATGAACCTCGAGGGCATTTTACTAAGTGAAATGATGCAATCACTAAAGGACAAATCCTGTATGTATCCACTTACAGGAAGAACTTAGAAGAGCCAAGTGCATAGACAGAAAGCACAGTGATGCCAGAGACTTGGGGTGTGGGGCAGCAGGGAATGAGGACTTATTGTTTAATAGGTATAAAATTGAAAAGAGTTCAATGGATGGATGAATGATGGTGATGGTTATACAACAATGTGAATACGCTCAGTGCCGCTAACACACACTTAAAATAGTTAAGATGCTAAATTTTATGTTATATGTATTTTACCACAATGCTTTAAAAGTTTTTATGACAACCTAGGTTAAATGCCAAGGAGATTTACACTGCAGGTCCAATGGACACTACTGGCTGCCTCCCATGATCTATTCCCTACTCTCTCTAATATAACCCATATTTGTTTAGGAATCCATTTCTCTTAAACCAAGGCATGTGACACAAGAGATACTAGTATTTTTTCTGCTCCTGTTGGTGGATCCTAATTAGTCTAAGCCAATCACATCAAGATACCACCCTGATGGCTATGATTGGTCTCAGGAGTGTTTTGCACATGAACCCTATTGGTCCAGTCATGGTGATGTCAAGCACTCATAGTCCATGGCTAGAGGAGTTGAGAACAAGGAAGCAGGTTCCCTCCACTGCCGGTACTCATTTTGTGAACGTACTCTAGGCTGGAGTTAATGGAGGGAACAAATCATGGGAAATTTCAAACAATCTAATCACACAGAGAAGTCACTGATATTGCTGAGCCACCAAAACAGCCAACTCCGTAGCCTTTTCTACTTTTGGACTTACTGTTATATAAGACTAGAGGCCCGATGCACGAAATTTGTGCAAGGGGCTCAGCCCTGGCATCTGTAGTAGCTTGCCTCGGCCCTCACAACCATAGCTTCATCTGGAAGGTCATTTGGCTGTCCAGTCTAATTAGCATATTATGCTTTTATTATTGTAGATAGTACATATCCTTATTATATAAACCAACTTAAGTTGGGTTTCTAATCATGCAACCCAAGTCATCCTATCTGAAGTTATGATACCAAAGAAGCAATGAATAGGATTAACTGCTTCATTGTAGAGCTCAGTACAAGTAGCATCCAGGCCAGGCAACAGCACAGGCAAAGGCCCTGTGGCAAAAGGGAGTTTCTGTCCAGGAATTCCAGGAAGTGAGAAAAGTCCAGTCTGGCAGCAGCTCAGAGAGAGGGTGTGAGAGGAAACTATGTGACAAGATGAGGCTGAGAGGGAGGGAGGCAGTTTATAGATGTAGATCCTATTAAGATTTGGGTCTTAGACCTAAGAATCCATTGTTTTATAGCAGCATGAGGACAAGATCAGATCTGCTTTCAAGTGCAATGAAGAACTGATTGGGGGCTGAAACCAGTTTGGCTCAGTGGATAGAGTGTCAGCCTGCAGACTGAAAGGTCCCAGGTTCAATTTCAGTCAAGGGCACGTACCTTGGTTGCAGGTACATCCCCATTAGGAGGTGTGCAGGAGGCAGCTGATCGATGTTTCTATCTCTCTTCCTTCCTCTCTGTAAAAAAATCAATAAATTTATTTTATTTTATTTTTTTAAAGAACTGATTGGGGGAAGATGAAAATGGAGGCATAGAAATAAAAATTTCAGGCAAAAGATGATGGAGGCTTAGACTTTGTTGGTGGCTCTGAACATGGAAAAAAAAGTGAACAAATGTGTAAAACAATATCAGTGCAACGTGGTACTGTATAAAATATATGTGATGGATAAGAGGGAGGTGTCAGGAATAATTTCTAAGTAGATGGATGTAATAGGATAAATGACAACTCCTTTTGAATAGAAAGGGAACCAGATTTGGAGAGAAAGATCTTGAACTGCGAGGCTAAAGCTAATCCCTAATTTAATTTCACTTGGGTAGCCCTCAGTTGCAATTAATAGAAAGGAAGACAAACCATTGCCACTGACTCCACATTTATTATGTGACAGTATCTATACAATGTACTGCAGTTTATATTAACACTGCAGCAAAGTGCCTTTTCCCAAGAGCAGCGCAACATTTCATGTTCATCTCCATGTCATCTTGTCCACACTCTCATCAAGAGGTGGTGTCTAGTGCTCACTTCAGCAGCACATATACTAAAATTCAAAAGAGGTGGTGTCTATGTCCCCACCTTGAATCTGGACAGGGTTTTAACTGCTTCAACCAGGAGAATATGTCACAAGTGACACTATTTGTTTTCTAATACAGTTCCCGGGGGAAGTGAGATCATGTAAGTGGTCCTATTCTGAGACCACCAAGTTGAGAGGCCACAGGTAGACACTAGCTGTCAGATTTAGTTGAGCTTCTGGCCAGTAGTCTATGCCAACTTATAAGGGGCCACCTTGAAACTCTCCCTCCAACTCCAGTCTGTCATCACAGCTGCTGCGAGAGGTGCAAAAATAAGCCATCGCCACTGAGCCCTCCCCAGAAGAAAAAAAATAACTAATTGAGGGAAATAAACAATCCTTTTGATCTTTTATGACACTGTTTTAGGAGTGGTTTGTTCCATTCCTCCACCACGGATGAGATGAAAACTCAAAGACTGGCCGAGATTACTATAATGCGCCAGGATCACAGTGCTTTTGAGCACAAGGGCCAAAATCCAAGCAAATTCTCTCTGGCCCAGTGCTTTTGCTATTTCTTCCACCTCATTGCCGTCCCCTTTTTGGCCACATCCCAAAATTAAATTGTTATTTCTATTCCACATCTTGCACATTATCTCAACACATGTCCTCGAAGCCGAACCTCAGGCACATGCCCTCTGAGAGTGATCTATTCTGCTTGCAAATAACAGACCCATGGCAAAACATGAACTATTGCCAGTGCTTGGAAAAGTTTGTGTGCGTGTCTCCCAACCCTCTCCCCAAATAGCGGGGAGTTGATATGAAATTAAAATGGACAACTTCCATTTTCTTTCCAGAGAGATTTATGACCACTGTCTCCAGCATTTCAAGCTGTGAAGTGAACTGTAAAACAAAATGTTTTAAAATAATATGTTTAAAGCAAAGCAGTGTTACGTACAATTAGTGTAAAACTGATCAGAAGTGATAGTTGCTGAGCAGAAGTAAAGAGAGGGAAATATGAGCTGTGCGGATAACCACCCTTCAGCAGGCATTAATCGATCCGCCGGCAGCACAAATCAGGGGTCTAATCAGGTATATGAATGATTTCAGAATAACCTTCTCTGACTAATCACACATCTTAAAGTGGAATTCAATCCTATTGCCACTGCCTTATTCCAGGCTCTTACGATGCCCTCTAGCTTCTCTGAGCTGGTCATTCTCCTATCCTCCAGCCTCCCCACCAGTACTCCACCTACATCCCACACCCTCCCACCTCCTTCTCTTTCCCAGGTTGCCTCCCTCTGCCGAGGACACCCCCCACCTTTCGTTGGCCAGGACCATGCTTGCTCATGCCGCAAGCTTTCACTCATATGCCAGCTTCTCGAGCTGCTCCTCCTAGGGTGTTTTCCGTCAGAGATGGAGTATTTCCCTCTGAGTTCCAACTAAACCCCAAGCTTAACTCTGCCGCAGCTCTGCAGACAGCTTGTCAACCCGTGTTTCCTTAGCGCATACAACCTATGTACTTAGCGCCTACATCCTATGTCAGCACTCTCTTCTAGGCACTAGTTAGGAAGACTATGTTCCTTCTGTTCTGAAAGTGTTTTGCTACAAGGGGCGATCTCCCCACCCCCACCCTCCAGGGAATATTTGACAGTATCTGGAAACATACTTTATTATCATGCTCAAGAATGTGCTACTGTCATCTAGTGGGTGGAGTCCAAAGACACAGCTAAAGATCCTACAACTCCCAGCATAGCCCCATGACCTTGAATGATTAGATCCAAAATGTCAATAGTGCCAAGATTGAGAAGGCCTACTCTACACAAAGAAATAAAGTAGAGCATTTCAGAACTGAGAGCCACGAAGAAGATAAAGAGGAAACCATTAGAGCAGTGGAAGAGAGAGAAGAAAGGGATGTTGAGAAACAGTGAGGGACGTTGGAGAAGCTGAGACTCCAGCTCCACCGTGGTGCACGCACTGCCTCTCATGGTGTTATTCACAATAGCATCCCCAGCACTGAGCCCTTCCGAGTGCTGAGGACGTGTCCAGAGACACATTCTGATCAACACGTCCTCCCATGTAATTCATCCACATGCCTCCACCCTGGTTGGGCATCTCATGCATGACCCACTGGCTGGCTGCTGCTCTCTCTCTCTCTGTGTCTCCTCAGCCCCAGCACCAATGGAGCCAGCTCCTCTGGACTCCTCAAAGCAGCCGAGCACAGTGCTGCTCTGAGATAGGTTTTCCTGAAAGCCTCAGGAACATGGGAAGCAATGAAAGCTTGAGCTAGGAAAGACATCTGCTCTCAGTCATCACTGCTTCTAAAGTCCATCAGTGCAGTCCCCCGACCCTGTTGCTGAGACCACCATTCTCCCACCAGAGAATCTCTCCCATCACATACCTCCCACCCTCATAACTAGGCCAACCATCATCCTCACCTAGGTCGCTGGATCCTATACTTCAGTTCCCTCAGATCCCCAATAAGAATTTTCAAATCTCCTTATTGTATTATATAGGACAAGTTTAGATCCATTCGACCGATCTCTCCCCCCACAAGTAGTCAAAAGGTCTATTTTATAGTCAAAAGGTCCATTAAATAATAAAAACGCATGAATTCTACTATAGTCCTCTGTACCTCCCAAATGCAGAATAACTGCAGCCTGCTTTTACATAGGACTTCTTTCTTTATGATACAAAAAGCAGATTCTTAATCCTTAACAATTTCTCATGGATAAATTCAGAAACTAAGGGTAGAGAGGTTGGTTGATTTGCCAAAGAACTGTTCAGTTCAACAAGCATAAAATGTCAATCGACCAGGAGCAAAGCTTTGTGCGTGGCTCACCTGGGTCAGGTCTGTTGACTGAGCACAACTCCAGTTGTGTATGCTTGGAAATATCTAGAGGACACTTCCCAACTCAGCAAAGTGCTCTCCAAATTTTGGGGAAACTGCTGTGCCGGGTAAATGTCTTGTTCTGGTCTTAATATGTTCATTCAAATGACAAGCCCCTGCTTTATTCTCCCACACCAAGCTTTCTCCCTCATTGAAGCTTCTTTGAACCGACCTCACTGCTTGCCCCTGCAGACTATAGTCATCAGAGTTCTAAGAAGCCAGCAGCAGGAACAGAACTGGCCACTTTAGACAGAAAATGGATATATGAAAAGACATCAACAGCTAGCGGAATTTTGGGGCACACTGAGGAACCAAGCTTGGAGCTACACAGCCAAAAACTATGCCCCAGAAAGTAGAGACTGAAGGAAAACTGGAGTTACTTGGTCAAATAGGGTGCAGTGTGGAAGTAATGGAGAGTAGGGGACAATTCCAGAAGCTTGAGGGTGAGGTGTGACAGTCCAAGAAAGAGATGATATAAATCTGAACTGTACTGTTGAGATGGAGAGAGCAGGCAGATCTAAGGAACAGTTGAAAAGATTGGCAAAACCTGCAGATATCTAAGATAGAGGGGAGGGAGCAGAGCATTCTAAGACTACTTGTTAGTTGCTGGGTGGCAGTGAGATTGGCAGTAGTGCCACTCACAGCAGTAGGAAATGCAAGTGGAGTTGGATGGCAGATGGAGGGAGGGACCTTTGGACCCGACATGCTCAGGTGAAGGTAACTGTGGTTCATCACAGTGAATGTGTCCATCAGACAGATGGACTGAAGCCAGCGGGAGAGAAGGACACACAGAAGGGGTGACTAAGCAGTTGCTGGCGTTCGAAGTCAGTGGAATGCACGAGACTGCCCACGAAGAGATGGTAGAGAATAAAATGGGTCAACAACAGAACTGGGGTGGCCACCTTATCCCAGTTTGCTTGGAATTTTCTGAGTGTTAGAAGAAAAAAACTCACATCACAGAAAACTCCTTAGTCCAAGTAAAGTTAAAACCCAATGTGTAGAATGAATAAATAACATGATCTGCACAGGGTCATCTCTGTGGCTGACTGCAAAACAATGGCTGGACCCCAAACTAACTCCCAGCCATGCTCTCCACCTTCTGCTGGATGAAAACTGAATTGCAGGAAATGAATAGGAGAACCAAGTACCAAGGTCCAAGTCCTGGATTCCTAGCTCACGCAGTGTGGGACGTCAGGTAAACCAGTTGGTCTTTCTGAGCCCTGCTTCCCTTACCTAAAACCAAAGGGAATACAGTGGTACCTGGAGATACGAGTTTAATTTGTTCCATAACCTTGAGGAGTGGGAAACTATGAGACGCTCGAGTCGCGGTAAACTGGTGGATGGTGTGCAGCCGGCTGGTCCACGCAATGACTCCTATCTCAAATGTTGCTCGTATTTCAAAGCAAAAATCGCTCGCTCGACTGCTCGTATCTCAAAAATCTCATATGTTAGGGCACTCGTATCTCGAGGTACCATTGTATATGCATACTCCTAATCCTAGGGGTGTCAATGTAAAGACAGAGAGGTTGTGTAAGATGGAGATTGAGCAGGCAAGACACAGAGAGAGAACCATGGACAAATAGGCCTGTCCCCTGATTTTGCAATCCAACCCCAAGGGTACTAGATATCTTCTGCCCCAGCCTTCACCCTGGCTCGAAAAGATTAACCCTCACTAAAATGTCCTCACCACTCCTCTGAAAAATACTATTCCCACCGCGGAAACGGTTGGAATAAAATATATTTCTTCCAGGAAACACTGGTGTGTTTATCACAACTGGGCTATTCGTCTGTTAACCAGCAGAATGGCATTTATTGCCAATGGCTCCCTTTATGGGAGAAAAGAAACAGGGAGCCAAATAAGCTTGGTTAATTTTTTTCTTTTATGGCTCCAGCAGCCTCACTAAATATTCTGTCTGCTTTACTTAGGCAGCTTGGAGATGACTCTGAATTTGGGAGGAAGATTCCGGCAGAACTCTGAGCTGCTGCTGATACAGGAGGAGATGCTGGGTAGAAGAAGGCTCTGAGAACCGAGCCTAGGAAATGTTCCTGCTGGGCCTTCACATGGTTGCTGATCACTTTAGAACACCAAGGCTATCACTTTAAAAATCCATCCGTCAGTGGGTAAGTTATCTGCAGCAATTTGGCTGAAATAATTTTTGAAATAATTTCAAGTCACATAGAGCAGCAGACTAGCTTTCTGAAGAAAGGGAGCATGGAGTTAGTTCCGGGTCCAAACCCTTAAATGTGTGAACCTGGTTAACATCTGGGACACCCAGAAAGCCTGCTGTAAATATTCCCTTTCTCCCCCTACAATACTCACTCCCCATCCTCAATGCTGCTGCTTATCTTACCCTGACTTAAGAAGTCTGAGAGCATCTGCTGTACCTGACACACTGTGTTCTCTGGAGCACAGCACTGCACCAAGAGCATCACATTTTTGCTTGCTCAGTCCTGCCTCTACCATTTAAACATCCTTTCTGGCCAGCACTGTCCAAAAGCATTTCCTGAAATGATGGGAATATTCGAATACACTCCACCCAATAGGGTAGCCTCTCACTCCATGTGACAAATGAGCTCTTGACATGACTGGGGAGACTGCGGGACTGAATTTCTACATGTTTTAAATTCATGTAAATATAAATCTAAACAGCCACAAGCTCAGATCTTGCCTGTCTGGACCTCAGCTCCTTCACCTATAATATGGCATCTGTAGGTACATGCTGAGCAAGGTTGCTTTGAGGATTACGTGTTATGATGCAGGAAAAGTAGCAAGCCCTGTGCCCAGCATGGCATCAAAGCTTGGTGAGACCATACAACGGGAATCCTCATGGATCTGTCTTCCTTTGGCCCTAGCATGGGTACTTCCAGACTTGGCATTAACTGGGAGCATCGGGGAGCATAAAGATTCTGACGCGTAGTTGTCCTAAGGCCACAGGAAAGCAATTCATCTTTCGGAGAATTTTCCATTGGTGGCCAAGAATGTTCTGCATGATAAAATCCATTAAGTGCTTCATGTGAGCAAATATTTATAGGAATTCAGAAAATGCTGACGGACTTGAGTTAAGAAAAATAGCCCTCTGTGAAGTTTTACAGCCAATTAATGCTGTGGAATTTCATTGAGGGGGTTTATAAGATAAAGGTTACTCACTAACCACATAAGTACATTTTTAACATGCCCTGGCGACCTGGAGGTCCCATTCTAGGTGTGGCTCTGGGCTTCCAATGAGTAGAGGAGAGCTCTTTAAATGCAGTCCCTTTGTGATGCTCCAAAGGACTTACCCCAGCCTTTCTCAAATGCTTAAATTCTCCCAACACATTAGGTTCAACTTGAACATCTCCTGTGATCGGGACCTCCCTGTGTCCTAAGGTCATTATTGTGTTATTGGACATGTGTCTTTGTTAGAAAGAGCTTCCTATGTTGACCATAAATAAAGAGAAGGAACATCATGCCTAAGAAGAAGTCTAATTACACCCATTTTTAACTCTGTAAGTCTCAGAATCCTCAGACATAGAAATGTACAGTGGTACCTCAAGATACGAGTGCCCTAACATATGAGGTTTTTGAGATAGAGCTGTGGAGCGAGAGATTTTTGCTTTGAAATATGAGCAACATTTGAGATAGGAGTCATGGCACGGATCGGCCGGCTGCACACGACCCACCAGTTTACCGCTACTCGAGCATCTCATAGTTTCCCACGCTTCAAGGTTATGGAACGAATTAAACTCGTATCTCGAGGTACCACTGTATAATAAAACTGTAGTGGAGGGTTGATGGGAAGAATACGATGGATAGAGATGCAATGTAGTATGGCCATCTCATTTCTTTCCACTAACTCTGCCTCTTCAACCCAAGAGGTAAGCTGAAGATTCAGTTTTTTATATGCCCGTCCTCTCAGTAGCAATAGTAAAAGTAGTTCACACCTGTTATCACCTTATTTTTACTAAAGTTTCTAATTCATCTTCCACAGACTTGAATATACATGAAGATGTGGCTTCTCCCTTCGTATGGTGCAACCACCTAATTTCCTTCGACAACTCTCAGGTGTTAGAGTTTCAAGTGCCTCCTGGCCTTAATAATTCAACAGGCAGGAAGTAATGTGCTGGCGATCTGCTGACATCCACAACTGCAAGATGAGTGATAACTTGAACTTGTCTAGCACCCCAGCCTCACCTTCCTTGATGAGGATGAGAATGATGGTGATGGTGGTAGTGATGATGATGGTGGTAGTGATGATGATGGTGATAATGGTGATGATGATGGTGATAATGGTGATGGTGGTGGTGATAGTGGTAGTGATGGTGATGATGGCAGTGGTGATTAGTAATGGCATAATATTAATTTTTTAGGATGACCATGAATCAGGCAACTATGCTAAGTACTTAGCATACATAATTGCATTTAATCTTCACAATAATATCATCAGGTAGATATTGTTAGTATTATCTGCAGGTAAGAAAAGAGTAAGACAAGTTAAGTAACTTCCTCAAGAATATTTAGATGAAGCTGAAAATTAAGCCAGACCAACCAGATTAATTAAAGGCTCTGTGTTCCTTCCCACCACATACTGGAGTATTAATAGTATTAGCTCTGAAGTCAGCCATCTGAAAGGCAGACAGCCTAGCAAAAGACTATTATATAGTAACAAATCCAGTGAGAGACAAAGAGACCTTGATCTGGATGAGGAGAAAGAGAGGACCAGATGAATGAAAATACTTTGGAACATAGGATTCACACAAAATTGGGGTTTGACTAGATAGAGATAGTGCAGTATTTCCCTAAGGGGTGGAATGGAGAGTAGAAAGTAATGCCAGTGACCATTAGGGGCACCAAAAAGTCCTTTCAGATTGGTAAAATGTTAACAAATCAAGCCATTTGGACAAGAGGACTCAAATGCTTTTAAAACTAAAATAAATCAAAATTAAACATCTCTTACTATATAATCCAACAATCATGCTACTTAATATTTACCCAATAAAGCTGAAAAGTTGTGCCCATACAAAGATGCACATGGAGATTTATAGCAGCTTAATTCTTAATGGGTAAAATTTGGAAGTAACCAAAATCTACTTTAATACACAAATAGATAATAAATGGTGGTACGTTCAGATAATAAATTATTATTCAAAGATAAAAAGAAATGTGTTATCAAGTCATGGAAAAGAGAAACCCTACATGTATATTACTAAGTGAAATTTAAAAGCATATTACTGAAAATATTGCATGTTGTATGGTTTCAACTACATGATATTTTAGAAAAGGCAAAATTATGAAGACAAAAAGAACAGTGGTTGCTGTGAACGGACGGGGAGGAGAGGAAAAGATAAATAGGCAAAGTATAGAGAATTTGTAGAGCAGTGAAAGCTCGCTGTATCCTATATAATAAAGAGCTAATATGCAAATGGTTGTCACTCCCTCACCTCATCAGCCATAATTGCTCAGACATTCAACACTGAGGAGAGAGTTATGGGGACCAGCCAGGCACAAATGAGCTCTCGAGAGAAATGGGGACCATCCAGGTTGTGGCCTGGAAAAGGGACAAGCCACACGCCCCACAGTCCTGGGTGCCAATGGCTGCACCTGCACCCTGGGAGAGGGACAAGCTGCACACCGTGCAGTCCAAGGTGCCAGAGGCTGGGACTGCAGCCTGGAAGAGGGATAAGCCACATACCACGCCATCCAGGGTTCCAGCATCTGGGGCTGCAGCCCAGGCAAGCCACCCACCCATGGTCCCCTGCAGCTGTGGCCAGCCCAGGTGAACCTGGCATGAGTCCTGGACGCCTGAAGCTAGCCAGAGGGAAGAAATCCTGGGTCCCAGGTATGGGCAAGGCAGAGGCAGGTAGGGGCAATCAGGCAGGCAGAAATGGTTAGGGGCAATCAGGCAGGCAGAGAGGTTAGGGGTGATCAGGCAGGCAGGCAGGTGAGCAGTTATAAGCCAGCGGTCCTGGATTGGGAGAGGCAGTCTGACATTTCCCAAGGAGTCCTGGATTGGAGACGGTGCAGTCTGGGCTGAGGGACTGCCTGTCCCCTCCTTCCCACTCCAGCCCCATGCACAAATTTCATGCACCAGGCCTCTAACATATATATATGTCATTATACATTTGTCCAAACCCATAAAATGTACAACATCAAAAATAAACCCTAAGATGAACTATGGATTTAGGATAATTCTGATGTGTCAATGTAGGTTCAACCTTAGTTAAAAAAAAAAAAATTAAAAGTACCACTGACTGATGTTGGTAAAAGAGAAGGCTATGCATATGTGGGGAATATGGGAAATCTATGCCTTCCTCTCAATTTTGCTATAAATCTAAAACTGTTCTAAAAAATACTCTCTAAATTTAAAAAAAAAGACAATCCACTTTATAAAAATAAATGTGACCAATGGGATCATCAGAATGAGTAGCGTGGAGAACATTCTTCCCTGAAACCTGGCCCCCAAACTTCATCTTCAGCCATTTTTCACCCAATAGCTTTCCTTCTGCCCTTTCCACATCTCCTCTCCAGGAAAAGCGGCATCCTCTTCAGATGTCCAGAGCCCTCCTTTTCAAAAATGTTATCTTTATTGTTGAAAATATTACAGATGTCCTCTTTAATTTCCATGTTGACCCTCTCCATCCTCCATCCTCCCCCCAACACAGGTCTTCACCACACTCTTATATGTGTCCATGGGTTAAGCATATATACACATAAGTTCTTTGGTCAGAGTCCTCCTTTTTTGAGTCCCTAACCCAGTGGTCGGCAAACTGCGGCTCGCGAGCCACATGTGGCTCTTTGGCCCCTTGAATGTGGCTCTTCCACAAAATACCATGTACCCTAATTAAGTTAATAACAATGTACCTACCTATATAGTTTAAGTTTAAAAAATTTGGCCCTCAAAAGAAATTTCAATCATTGTACTGTTGATATTTGGCTCTGTGGACTAATGAGTTTGCCAACCACTGCACTAACCCAATTCTGTCCTCTGCTCAGTTCTACTTCAGATCTTGATGTCTGGCTTGGATTTAGTGAAACTAAGGTACATATTTGAGTTCTGCATTACCTCTCTCTCTCTCTCTCTCTCTCTCCCTCTCTCTCTCTCTCTCTCTGTGTGTGTGTGTGTGAGTGTGTGTGTGTGAGTGTGTGAGTGTGTGTGTGTGTGAGTGTGTGTGTATGTGTGTGTATTTCAAATTTCTTAAGCAGCCAGAAGCAGCTGGCATTTATTGAGCACCTAGTATGAGCCTGACACATATTGTTGTTAAATACAATATATCCCCCGCCTGATCCTGTGAGAGAGATGGGCGCTGTTATCAGCTCCATTTCACAGATGGGAAAACAGATCAAGCAGCTTGTCCAGTAGTAAATGGTTAAGTCAGTATTTGAACCCCAGCAGCTGATTCCAGAACCTGTGATGAAAAGGCATTAGTATATTTTTAATTCAGTCCATCAAGTCTTTATTGAGCTCCAATAAAACAAAGTGCCCAAGTATAGAAAATCAGAGTTCAGGTCAACTAATTCAGCTCCAAAATCCGAGGGAAATCAACGCCCAAGAAAGAACAGTGACTTATCTAAGGTCACTTTCTCATGACAAAGCCTGGCTTCCAACCTTAGTCTCTAATTTCACTGCTGTTTCCATGATACAAGGCAGTACTTTGAAAATAAAACCTGCTCTACAAGGTTATGATACATTTATTATTGTTAACATTATTCTTCTCCCGCCAGGCAAAATGTTTTTTTACACAATAGGTGGCCAACAGACAGGTTTAGGCTATTTAAGAAAGAAAGAAAATAGACCCAGGAATATAATGTAAGATTCAAGGTCTTCAGTAAGAAAGGCCTTTTGGGAAATATATATGAAAGTCTTTTTTTTAAATATATATTTTATTGATTTTCTACAAAGAGAAAGGGAGACAGACAGAGAGCTAGAAACATCAATGAGAGGAGAAAATCAATCAGCTGCCTCCTGCACGCCCCACACAAGAGATGTGCCCGCAACCAAGGTACATGCCCCTGACCTGAATCGAACCCGGGACCCTTCAGACTGCAGGCCGACGCTCTATCCACTGAGCCAAACCGGTTTCGGCTGAAAGTCTTTTTTGGGGGGGGCCAGGCCAACATTCCATTAGGACTTCAAATCATGAATCATATGTTGTACTTCAAGTCGACCCAATGCTTTTGCCTCTAAACATCTCTCAAATTGAAAAGAGGTGACGGGACTGGACACGCCTTCAGCAGGGAAGCATTTGGGGGGGGGGGGGATTGCAATGCAAGTTAGCAACTGAGGTCCAGGACCATGAGGGCCTGGTAAACCTATGAGCTGAACTGCCATGTGGAGCAGGCTGGTGCGTCACAGAAGCTCATAGCTCAGGCTGGAAGAGCCAGTCAAGGAAACAAGATGATGACTGTGTAGAGCAGAAAACTGAGACTGCCCGGGGCTGTGGGTACACTGCATACACTAAGAATCGATGGAAGTCGAAGATTCTACATCATGAACCGTATATCTCCATCCTAAAGATATAATTTCATTATGGAGGGGAAGTGATGAATAGCTCATGGAAACTCACATCGACTGAGCCACTGCTTTTCATGCAGAACTACACTGAGTATCTTGGGATTTAGAGGAAGCGTTTGACGTGATTGAAGACCTAGGAGTGTGTCTATATCACTAGTTAGCGTTCAACATGTTTTCAGGAAATCTCTAAAGATGCTTTCCATTCTTGCATGATTCTGGTTGTTCCTAAAGCCACATAGTAGAGTAGCCAAGGGCAGGGACTCATGAGCCAGACATTTGGGGTTCAAATCCTGTCTCTGACACTTACTAGCTTCATATTGGGGAAGTTATTAAATATCTCTAAGCCTCAGTCCCTCCCATTCCATGTGTACAATGGAATGTTCTTAGCACCCCCCTCATAGAGCTATTGTAAAGATTACATGAGTTAGCATCTATACAGTACTATGTCCAGGGATACATACAGGAAGCATTCTGTAAGTATTAAGTATGTCTCTATAGATTGGAAAACCAAGGCTGACAGAGTGTCACTGCATCCAAAGGCAGCATCAGCAGAAACGACAGTGTAAGAGTCAGAGGCTGAAGGCATGTTGCTGTGAAGACATGCCACATGTAATGCTTCTTTGACCCCTTCAGGACCACAGAATCAATGCCCTAACTACCCCACCAGAACTGGAAATGGGCAATTCCACTCAAACCCGCCTGATGTAGGTAGTTGTTTGGATGTAATGATCTGTTTTTAATCTTGTGTGTAAATGAATACAGAGGTTAGTCAGTGGGCGCATATTAATCTAAAGTAAATGAATACATTTGAATTAATCAGGCCTTCAGTCTATGTAAATGGATGATTTATAATGATATTAGCACACATTGAAACGATAAATCATTTTAAAAATTAGATCCAGTGCTATTGTTTAAGGCTGCAAGGACTCTGGAGATGTGAACACGACTTGAGACAACTCTAAAATGGGGGCGGGTCTGCCTGGAGCGTGAAGGCAGAAGCAAGAGACAGAGATTGGGGAGCAATGCGGATCCAGATCCTCTAACGGGGAGATGGTAACGGACCTGCAAGGTCAAAGACATAAGTAAAAAGCAAGAGAAAGTCAATGAAACAGACACAGTCTGCATTCCACAGTTGATGTTTTGGCTTGGGGCAGAAGACCTTGAGACTTCTACTCAAGGCAACCAGGATAAATGAAATTGAGGCAGCTTGAGGAAGAGGACAGATTTCAGCTGGCTCTTCCACTTTCTTGCTGCTGATCTTGGGCAAATTAACTTTACAGAGTTCATTTGAAAGAATAGGTTTTATCATTCTAACTTTAAAGTACGGTTATTAGAATTAAATAATATTGGATGTAAAGTGAAAACCCAGTTCCTTAAGAACTAAAACAATAAGTCAGACTGCTTGGGTACAAATCCTGGCACTGCCCCTTGCTAGCTGGAGGTTTGGGGGAACTCACATCGCCTTTCTGAGCCTCCGTTTTCTCAATTACAAAATGGGAATCATATCAGGGCTGATATCTTAGTATTGGTGAGAGAATTAAATGTCAATACATAGGTCCTGTACCTAAGGAGACACTTGGCAAATGTTGCGTTTAGTGTAAATGATCGTCACTGCTGTCACTATAATTCCTGGGTAACGGAACTGTGAAACTGGCTTTAAAAAGAAAGACAAGAGAAACTATGATAGATGTACTAGTGGAAGAGTGAACACGTAACCAGGGAATCAAGAAGACGAAGAAGAGAATATCTACCGTATTTTCCGGCATATAAGACGACGTTTTAACCCAGGAAAATCTTCTCAAAGTTGGGGGTCGTCTAATTTTTTTTTTGGTGTGTGTGTGTGTGTGTAGTGTTCCTTGTATGAATATATCACAACTTATTATCACATCTTATAGGATGGTTATATCCCAAACTCTATATTTTAACTGGGAAAGTTGGGGGTTGTCTTATGCGCCCAGTCGTCTTATACGCCGGAAAATACGGTATGTGGGAAGGCAAATATATGGTACCCAGACTCCCAACTCTTCTCCCTCATGCAAGGAAGACTTTGCTAACCACATACAGTTTCTTCCGTGCTGAGCCTACATTCAACTTGTCCATTTTCTTCATAGGTACAAGGCTTGGGAACTGGCTGCAGAGAGATTGCCTGAAGGTAAGAAGTGAGCATCATTTTTTAAGATAGAGAATATGGGTCAGTACTGTTCTGGGCTTCCTCTCCTGAGAATGGTCCCCATGTAAGAAATGCTTAGAGCCTGTGACAAGCCGAAAGATCAGGTAAGCAAATTTACCCTAGTGTCAAGGCTGAGTCTTACTTGTAAATGTTTTTGAAATAAAAGTAACACTGTCCTTGGATCCAAAAAGAATTTTTGGAACATCTGGTTGATGAAATAATTTTGGCAACTTCAGAAGAAAATTCCAACGTGGCTGTATAATGATGTTCCAGAACTATCTTGGATGGGAGAGAAGATTGGGTAAAGGAATAAATGTGGCAAGAAACTATCATTAAGCACAAGTTTGTGACAGGAAAATCCATGTGCACGTTTTAGAAGGAGATCCTAAGGCCATTCTTCAAAGAGCTTGGGATAGGATGAGGTAACCACCAGTTATGGAATGGATGTTTGTATCTCCTGAATTCGTATTTTGATGACCTAACCCCCCATATGATGGTATTTGGAGATGGAGTCTTTAGGAGGTAATTAGGTTTAGATGAGACCATGAGGGTGAAGCCTTTATAATGGAATGAGTACCCTTATAAGAAGAGAAAGTTATAGGTGATGTTATAAGCAGTGTCTGTACCATGTGGGGACACAGCAAGGAGCAACGATAAGAAAGCCAAGGAGATAGTTCTCACCAGCAACAGAATCAGCCAGCACCTTGAACTTGGACTACCCAGCCTTCCTAACTGGGAGAAATAAGTACCTGCCGTTGAAGCCACCCAGTCTGTGGTATTCTGTATAGCAGCCTGAGCTGACCAGTACACGTTGATTCTGTTATTAGCAATTCCCATAGTTGGGGAAGAAATTCAGAAACATCATACATCATCTTTCTTTTTAAAAAAAATCTTTATTGTTCAGATTATTACAGATGTTCCTCTTTTTCCCCCCATAGCTCTCCTCCACCCAATCCCCCCAACCCCATGCCCTTACTCCCTGCCACTGTCCTCTACCATAGGTGTAAGAGTTTTGTCTAGTCTCTTCCCATGCCTTTCACTCCCCCTTTCCCCTGAGAATTGTCAGTCCACTCCCTTTCTCTGACCCTGATTCTATTATATTCACCAGTTTACTCTGTTCATCAGAGTTTTTATTCACTTGATTTTTAAATTCACTTGTTGATAGATATGTATTTGTTGTCAATTTGTTGTTCATAATTTTTATCTTTACCTTTTTCTTCTTCTTCCTCTTCTTAAAGAATACCCTTCAGCATTTCATATAATCCTGGTTTGGTGGTGATGACCACCTTTAGCTTCTTCTTGTTTGTGAAGCTCTTTATCTGCCCTTCAATTCTGAATGATAGCTTTGCTGAGTAGAGTAATCTTGGTTATAGGTTCTTGCTATTCATCACTTTGAATATTTCTTGCCACTCCCTTCTGGCCTGTATAGTTTCTGTTGGGAAATCAGCTGACAATTGTATGGGTGCTCCCTTGTAGGTAACTTAACTGTTTTTCTCTTGCTGCTTTTAATATTCTCTTTTTGTCTTTTGCCTTTGGCATTTTAATTATGATGTATCTTGGTGTGGTCCTCTTTGGATACCTCTTGTTTGGGGTTCTCTGAGCTTCCTGGACTTGAAAGTCTATTTCTTTCACCAGGTAGGAAAAGCTTTTGTCATTATTTCTTTTAGTAGGTTTTCAATATTTTACTCTCTCTCTTCTTCTGGCACCCCCATAATTTGGATATTGATATGCTTAAATTTGACCCAGAGCCTCCTTACACTATCTTCATATTTTTGGATTATTTTTCTTTTTGTTTTTCTGGTTGGGTATTTTTTGCTTCCTCATATTTCAAATATTTGATTTGATTCTTGGAGTCTTCTAGTCTACTGTTGAATTTCTGTACATTATTCTTTATTTCAGACAGTGTATGTTTAATTTCTGACTGGTCCTTTTTCTTTCTTTCTTTCTTTCTTTTTTTTTTTTTTTTTTGGCATTCTCATTAAGAGCCTTAAAGGTATCACTAATTTCCTTGAAGGTTTCTAGAAAATTCTTGAGTAACCTTATAACTGTGGTTTTGAACTCTATATCCAGTCGTTTGCTTTCCTCCATTTCTTTCATTCGTGACATGTTTCTTTGTCTCTGCATTTTGGCTGCTTCCCTGTGTTGATGGAGTGGCTTTGTGTGGTAGGTGACCTATAGGGTCCAGTGGCTCAGCCTCCCCAATTACCTGAGGTGAACACTCTTGGTGTACCCCTTTGTGGGCTGGGTGTACAGTCTTCTTGGAGTTAAGCCTTGATTGCTGTTGGTACACTGGGAGGAACTGACCTCCAGGCCAATTGGCTGTGAGGACCTGCTGTGTCTACAATGGAAGAACTGCTGTCCTGGAGACACCCTTATGGGGCAGGACTTGCTTCAGTGGGACTTTGATGCTCACTGAGTCTGCCTCTTGGATGTGTCACTTATGGATGTGAGGAGTTGAAATCTGGTATCATCTCACACTGACCACTAGGTACACTGACTCCTGGATCTCCAAGTAGGTGCAAGTCAGCTACTGCCTGAGGCCACCCAGCAGAAGCTACAAGGAGATCTGCAGGTTTCTCCTCTTTGCTTGGAGTTTGAAAGTTTTGGAGCTGTCTGACCCAGCTGCAGTTTGTTAGGTTAAGCTGCAAAAGGGCAGGCCATTCATATGCAAAATCCACTGCGCAGAGCTTAGGTGGGTTTGTAAATTGGGTGGGGCAGGGTCTCAGGTAATCACCAAGGTATGTCTCCACATCTCCATGTCTGGCGCCCCAGCACAGTAAACAATGATTCCTGCAAGCACCTCTGCAAGAAAGCTACCCTCACTTTCCCACTTGATGCCAGACAGCCCAGCTTTTCCCCATAGGAGTCTGGGTCCCCAGAGTCTCTTTGGAAACTGGAGTTCAGAACAGTTGGGAGCTTGTATCTCCTTCCCAAATGAAAAAAAAAAAAACCAGCACCCAGTCACCAGCCTGATTTGCATGCCTCTGTACGTGCCTTTCCACGCTTCTGCACATCCTACCTGGACTCAATGCACTTTTTTATTTCCTTCTAGTTGTAGAACTTCTACTCAGCCAGCTTTCCCATGGTTCTGGGTAATAGTTGTTTTATCTTTTAGTTGTAGTTTTGATGTGAGGCAGCACACACAGTTATATATCTTATGCCGCCATCTTGGTTTTTCCACACATCATCTTTCAATTAGAATCCTTCTCTGTTGGGTTCTAAGGGCACCTCTATACAGGCACACACACATACTCATACATAAAACATGCAAACAAATTTGACTGCAAGTTGTAAAATCACATTAACTATTTATTCAACCTCCCTAAAACAAAAAAAAATCTTGCTTGCTCAATTTCTTTACAACTTACAATAAACAAACAAACAAACAAACAAAACAGAATGTCTTCCTCTAGCCAAAAATAAACCCTCTGTGTCCCTCATGGTTATTTGATCTACCAACAAATTCTTCCACATCATCACCTAGTACATAACTATTATAACTTTTGGACATTGGTTCTAAATCATCAAGCCATCACTAAATAAACTATTTTTAAGAGGGTCAAATCACATTGTGGAAGGGACACCAAAATTTTTGAAGGCACAGCGCAGTTCTGTTCAAGGATGCCCTCCTTAGCCAAACACTTCCACATGGTCGAAGGAGGCATGGGGAAGTATGCTTACTGCATTATCATTTAAAACAACAGCTCACATTAGGAAGCAACCTACATGTCACCAATAGGGAAATGGATAGGCAGAAGTACTTTGTCGTGTTTTGTTTTTAATAAAAACAAAAACTCTATAAATATTACATCTTTAAAAAAGTATTGTTGACTGAAAGAAAACTTTAGATAGATATAAAAATATAATGCATTTCATGTCAAATAAAACCCAAACACTAAAGAATACTCTGCACTGTCTATAGAGACAGATATGTCTATAAATACATAAAAATGGCAAGATAACTGCAAAACAAAGTAAACAAAGTAGTTTGCTTTGAGAAGATGGGACATTTGACTGGGAAAGAGCTGAACAAAGGCGATCTCAACATTTATAGAATTCCAGGATACGTACAGGCATACCTCAGAGATATTTCAGATTTGGTTTCAGAACACTTCAATAAAGCAAATATCACAAGAAAGTAAGTCGCACAACTTTTTGGTTTCTTATGGCATATAAAAGTTATATTTATATTATCCTGTAATCTATTAAGTATGTAATAGCATTCGATTTTTAAAAAGCAATGTACATACCTTAATTTAAAAACACCGTATTTCTAAAAATGGCTAACCATCATCTGAGCCTTCAGCAGGCCAGAATCATTTTGCTGGTGTTGGGACTTGTCTCCACATTGGTGAAAACACAGGACCTGTGAAGGATGTTAAAGCCAAGCTCAATAAGACAAGGTACTTCTGTGTGTTATTACTATGTATTTAAAATAGTAACTTAAAAGAAGAAGTATGTGAGGTCACTTAGGCCACTTGCAATATCGCAAGGCAATTCTGATGCTAACCATCCTGAAGGAAAGTCAGACTCCACAGGATAAAGCATGGTCTCCAATAAAACTGCCCTCCCTTTGGACACCTGCCCCACCCAACATATGGAGGTCCCTTGTCACCGGCATTTTTTACTAATTAGCTACAAACGCAGGGGTGCCCATGTTACCCTTCAGTTTTGATAATTTGCTAGAACAACCCAGAGAACTCTGGAAAGAGCTATCCTTATGATCGTGATGTCATTGATAAAGGGTACAAATCGGGACCAGGCAGACAAGGAGACACAGGGCAGGGTTCTGAGTGCAGGGCTTCCTTACTTCCTCTGTGTGGGGCCAGGATGGGTTACTCCTCTGGTACATGAGTGTTTCCGCCAACCAGAGAGCTCCCCTGAGCTTCCATGTTCATGGATGTCACTGGGAATTCATTATGTTGGCATGATTGACAGAGTCAGTGGCCTGATGTTTGAGGTCAACCTTAGGCAGCCCCCTTTCCACTCTTCCAGAAACGGAAGGACGCAGTTCAAAGCCCAACCTTCTAATCACGTGGTTTGTCTTTCCAACGTGACCAGCCCCCATCCTGAGCCACCTCCTGAGCATAAACTCAGGGAGGGACTGAGGGGCTCAGGAGAAACAATGACACTCCCATTTCTAAGAAAATCCCAAGGCTTTAGAGTTTCTTTCCCAGAAACTAGGACAAAGGCCAATCACATTCTTTATTACGCAACACCAGTCCTCTGGTGACAAGCAGACTGGTGAACTGATAACATGTTAGTCCTGTTGAGGAGGTGTATCTTACACAAACTGGGCTCACCTGCTACAAAAGGAAGTTTCACATTTGACATGACTAGAGAAGGGCTACCTGCATCGTCTGTGTACATATTAGAAAACTGACGGTCGCTCATTAAGGATGAATTTTCTTTCTCTCTATATATACATATAGTTATTACTCCTTGTCATACTTACATTTTGATGAAATGTAAGTTGATTCTGCAATCTTTTGGTAATATATAATCTAATGCAAAAATAAGAGGCTTCTTTAAATCTGCCTCCAAGTTTCCTCCGTCACAACGCTAATACCATGGATGGGGAGGAGAACGGAGAAGAACGCTAGTTACCCAGTCAGATTGATCTCCAATCAAATCCCAGTTCTGCATCGGCAACTGTGTGACTCAGCTGGGTACCCATGCCTCCTACCACCCAGCATGCACAGGGTCTCACTGTGCTGATTCAGACCCAAAAGATTGGAACAGACACACTCTCCCATCCACCCCATGCTGTTGGTCAAAACAAATCACGTGGCTGAATCCAGATGCAGACTGAAGGCACTCCAAAGTCTCATGGGAAAGGGTGTAAACCCAGGAAGGGAGAAGAATTGGGACCATTTTTAGAATATCTACTACAATAGCCAAAACTTCCTGAGGACTAAATTATACTTGAATATTTGCTAAGTAGTTCACATGCATCAGTATACAATAGTGTTAATAGGATTTTGCAGGTCAAGAAACTTGCTAAAAATCACACAGCTACCGCGAAGCAGAATTAGAGTTCAAACTAAAACTGTCTAACTCCAGATTTTTTTTTATCAATCTTCATACTTTGATAAAGTTGCAGACATAGGCAGAAACCACACTCACATGACACTGAGATGCCCCACTGCTATCCTGTAATATAACTCCCCTCAGGATGGGAGGCCACGTTTCCCTCCGTATTTGGTCCTATTTATTCAGACTGCCCGGATTTGAATTTCAATTCTACAACTAATTAAATGTGGTTAGCTCAGAAAAGTCATTTGACCATTCTGTCTCATTTAATCCTCACCTGGAGATTAAATTAAAATATCTACCTGAGAAGGATGCTATATAAATTAAATGAGGGGATAAACAATACTTACGTGTAACAGCTAACTGACAATTATATAGACTTGCTATGTGCCAGGCACGATTCAAACTACTTTTCATCAGTTATCCCATCAAATCCTCACAGGCACTGGTAAGTCTAGTATTGATATTCTTCTCAGTTTATATACAAGGAGATGGAGCCATGAATAGTTTAAGCAACGTTTTCCGGGTCACAGAGCTAGTACGTGGCAAAAGTAGAATCCTAACTCAGCAATTTTCTTCGTGATAACTACTTTCAAAATCCAGAAGAGTCTGATTTGGTGAACACTGCAATGACTTTTTTTTTATTATTGTGGTTGCTGCTATGTTATTTCAGAGAAGGTACTCAGCATTATGGTTCTGTCACTGGGCCCCTTAACCCTCTGTCTGTGAAAGGATGGCCTCATGGCCCTATCAGAGCCAAGAACCAACCTTGAGGACTACCGTTTCCTAAAAGGGAAGCTGAAACACCAGGGCTAGCGTGCACCTGCCCAGGCTGTTCCTCTCACTGAAGATGGAAAGCAAATAACTCTAAAGAGACCCACTTGTGAGGCCCTCAGCTGAATCTGCCAGCAGGGCAGCTGAGGAGGCATTTAATGCTTCAAGTTAAATGTTGTTGGGGTGTTTGCTGCTTCTGGAACCATTGAGCCAAATGACCCCAAATAAATAAAAATGAGGTGCAGTCGAAACCTGTTTGGCTCAGTGGATAGAGCGTCGGCCTGGGGACTGAAAGGTCCCAGGTTCGATTCCAGTCAAGGGCATGTATCTTGGTTGCAGGTACATCCCCACTGGGGGGCGTCCAGGAGGCGACTGATCGATGTCTCTCTCTCATTGATGTTTCTGGCTCTCTATCCCTTCTCCCTTCCTCTCTGTAAAAAATCAATAAAATATATTTTTTTTAAAAAATGAGGTGGAGATAAAGGTATCCTCAGCTTCTAGGCCTGAGACATTGGGTGTGAGCAACACACACACACACACACACACACACACGCACACCGAGGTTGCCTTCTGACTCAGACTCCTGTCTTTCCCAAAGTCAAGCCCCGTCCTTTCCAATGATATTTTACAACGAGACTAATGACCCACAATAATGGTTTCTGTTTCATCCCATTATCAGAACTGTCCAGTACATCTGGGAACACAGAAGCACAGACAGACTAACTAGGCTGCCCAGGGTCACATTGCTGGAGGGAGCGGAAGCCATGTTCAGCCCGTGTTTTTCTTCTGTCTCTCTTGCCTCTTGCCCTTGCAGCTACAATATGTTTGGGAAGAGCTTTCTTGGTAAGTTTGACCATCTTCACCCCAACTGTGAACCAGAGTTCCCTCTGAATCTCCCCACAATCTCTCTTCTGCTTATGAAAAGGAGAGAGTAAGTCACTGGAGAAGATGAGAAGAGAACTAGATTCAGAAACACAAAACAAAACTCTCCTCCTCTGAGGTTCTTTCACTTAATACATTTGTAAGAAGTCAAGAGTTCACTCTCTAAGCAAAAGGAAAATCCTAAAAGTTTGGGATCTGCTGGGGACTCTTGTTAAGTGGCATTTAATGATATTAAGTCAAGTCGTAATATAATGTATAAGTTACAGATGAAGCATCTAGACTCAGAGATACTAGTTAGGAAATAGTTAACACAAAAAACAATCTGGTCCTGGCTGATTTGGTTCAATGAATAGAGCGCCTACCTGAGGATTGAAGGGTCCCAGGTTTGATTCCAGCCGAGGGCACATGCCCAGGTTGGGGGCTTGATCCCCAGTGGGGAGTTTGCAGGAAGCAGCCAATCAATGATTCTCTCTCATCATTGATGTTTCTCTCTTCCTCCCTCTCTGAAATCAATTAAAAACTTTTTTTAAAAAAGGCAATCTGTGTTTGCCACACCATTTCCTCTTCCTGTACATAGGAAAAAATATGAATTTCCCAGTCTACCCTGCCATTAGTTTGAAGCCACGAAACTGACTTCTGGCCAATTTATAATGGATCGATGTGACATAAGCCATTTTCAGCTATTCCACTATTAGCACTCTACCCTAAAGGATGACTTGTACAGTTGCATGAAATCTTTATATGTAAAAGGCTAATGTGAAAAGTGTTCCACTGGAAGTTTGACCAGGAAATTGGGAGTTCAATCACTTGCTATGATGTGTACTGACCACCAGGGGTGGTGTGGAATGAAGGTCCCAGTCAGCCGTTGGAAGGCTGTGATTGTTCCTAATCATGGCCAGGCCTAGGAACCCTACCCATGCATGAATTTTGTGCACTGGGCCTCTAGTTATATTATAAAAGGGTCCATGCACTGTTTATAATACTGAAAACTTAAAAAGAGATCAGAAGCCCAACATGTACTAAATAATTATTTGGAATGTCCAAAACTTGGAATTTTGTGAAGCCTTCAAAATGAATAAAATAGTCCCAGTTATTATCAAGAGCTTATGTCATACTAACCCTCCTTTTGAGAACACCCTAAAAGCTGTATTAAATACATTTTAAAAAGACATTTTCTGAAAGCATCAGGGAGTAACCAAGACATTTTCTGAAAGCATCAGGAAGTAATCATCAGGGAGAAAATTCTAATAATTGAGGTTAGAATTTCAAAGAAAAAGAAAAAGTTCCAAGATGAGCCTTACTCTATGGCCACTTTGTTCCTTGGGACTTTGTCAAGCTATGGCAAGGGACACCGAGGGTAATCAGGAAGCAAGTAGAGTTGGCTGAGTACCATTAAAAGAGGAAGACAAAACTTGGAATTAAGCGTGATTAAGACAACCAAGACTAGAGAGACCTATGTCACAGAGAACAGGACACCACAGAAAAGTGAACCCAGTATTACTCACGCAATTCCCCCCAAATTATGCCCTGATTCTAAACTGTGCATTCATAGAGGTAGATAATGAAAAATCAAGCAGAAAATAGGTACTAAAAAGTTCCAAAGTCTGAGCAGAGATTTAGGCAGTCGCATGGTGGTGGGAAAAGATGAATTGGAGTCCCCATGTCATCGTAGGAGAAGGTCCTGACAAAAAGTCCAGGTTCTCAGTTGAGCACATTACAAGGCTCTGCCCAAAAAGCAAGGAAACACATTCAAAGACAAGCCCTGATAAAGCCAGACACTCGGGATGCATCGGATCAACTCCCCTCCTTCACATAATTGCCAGGAGAAAAAGAAGTCTCCTCTCTAGGAAAGTAGTATCATCCAGATCCTCTAAAATTTTCCCTACACAATGTTGGCATTTAATAAAAAAAATTAAAAGTCATTACAGGATAAACAACAAATTTATCAAAAACCGAAAGAAAAAGTAGATAACAGAAACTTACCCAAAGATGATCACCCAGTTAGATTTTCACACCGACTTTAAAGAAACTGTGATTAATGAATTCAATAAAATATAGGATAAGGTGGAGAGTTCTACCATCTGCTAACTGAATACAGTATCTATAAAAAATAGATAAGTAGGAACTTTAAAATTAAAAACTATAATAACTGAAATTAAAATACAAAAACAAGTATAAGTAGCTAAAGAGAGAATTAGTGAACTAAAATACATTAGTAAATAATATCCATATTGATGCACTGAGTATAAAGATGAATATAGAGGGAAAAAGTGAAAAGATGTATGGAACATGGAAGAAATATCTAGAATGTATGCACAAAGAGAGGGAGAAAAAGAATTGATGAGAAAAATATTTGAAGACAGACTAGGGGAGTGGATAGGAGGTATCCTGGATGAAAGAGGGTGAAGAGATTAGACACAGATAATAGACCAAATGCAGAATGAATAAATCGTACTACAGTCAAACAGAAGAATACTCTGCAGCAATAAGAATAAAGTGCTAATCCATGCGACAGTGAAAGAATTTCAAAGCCAAATCAAGCAATGGGGTACAGAAAGAAAAAAGTTGGTACTAAATGATTCAACTTATATTAATCTCAAAATTGCTAAAACCAATGTATGGTGTTAGAATTCAGAATAGGGGTTACACACAGGGAGGAGGGATAAAAAGACGAAAGGATGTGAAGGAAAACTCAGAGGTAGTGGTTAAAGTCTCTATTTTCTGTGAAGTGATGGTTACAGGGGTATACTTACTTGGAACAAATTCATAAAGATCTATACTAAAATGATGTGCATGTTACAAAATGCTTTAACTTAAAACAAATACTTTAAAGTTTAGATCTACATATGTAGACATAGAAAGATGCCCAGGCTATAAAAGCAAGTGTACAACCCTTTCTAGAGGATGAGTCTATGGTAGAAAAGTAAACTTCTACACTATACTGCCTGTAGATCCGAAGACCACACTCTCTATAATAAAGGCCGTGTGTGATAATAATTCCCTCCAAGTCTGCATCCTTTATTATTCTAGGGGTTGTTTTTTTTTACAAGCATAATTACTTCACTGCTGGAAATATTTTTTTTTTAAATAAAACTTCTGAAAAGCAATTGGGAAAGAGAGGGTTTGGAATGAAATATAATTAAAATAAATGCATGGTAGACATTTAGTATAAAAATAATTTGAATTTGATCTTTTTGCCTGAGAGAATGTCTGAACTAGAAAGTGAGAGAGGAATCTAGAAGTCTGCAATGTTTCCATCATAAGCCACAACGCTGGTATCAAAATGACAGCTTTTCATCCAGTGCCAAAGTTATAGGGTGTGCCCAAGTCTCTGCCCTGTTTCCAAGACTTTCCTCAGTGCTATGCATTAACCAACTTTATTTCCCTCTAAAGTCTTCTGCGTTTCCCCCCTCAGGAGCACAATGTATTCTACTATATTACTTTCAATTACCAATTCATAATTTATGAAATTACTCAGCATCATACCTGCAGAATTTCAGTCAGGGTCCATTACCTTGTAATGAGGTTTGATTTAACATGGTCATTATAAATGCTGCTAAAGGTTAATAGGGGAAAAAGTTTCATTCCAATGCCTTTTATTTCAATCATTTAGGAATAAAAGAAGCATCTGTCACCAAACATAGCATTTCCCTCTCCTGTAAGTGGCAGGGTATGTCTATGTCTCTCACCAAAGTTCAGCAGAAGATAAAGGACTGCAGTCTAGCATGAAGCCAGGCTGTGGGAGGCATGGCGAGGGGTAGGATGTTCCAAGGATTGTGTCATAGACTTGGGGACAGAGCGATCCTTCCTTGTGCAGGACTGTCTTCCACGAGGCAGCATACTCAGCACTCTGCCTCTTGCCCACTAAATTTGCCCGGAGAGCATCTCAATTATTGTTACCTGCTAAAGTAGCCCCGCAAACTTCCAAGTGTCCTCTAGAGGGCAGCACCTCGGCCCATTCAGTCCCGCTGGTTTAAAAGGTTGAGCGCTAGTTTGCAAGTGTAGAACGTCTAGTGCAGTGGTTCTCAACCTGTTCTCGACCCACAGGTTGAGAATAACTAGCAGGGTCGTCTAAGACAATCAGAAAACACAGATACAGTATTTACATTATGATTCATAACAGTAGCAAAATTACGGTTATGAGTTAGCAATGAAAATAATTTTATGGTTGGGAGTCACCACAACATGAGGAACTGTCTTAAAGGGTCGTGGCATTAGAAAGGTTGAGAACCACTGGTCTAGTGGTTACTTTGTTTTTCGAATTCTCAATTGATTGATTGATTGATTGGTTGATTGATTGATTGATTTTTATTGTTTAAAGTATTACAAATAATAGTACATATGCCTCTTTTTTTTCCCCCTATTGACCTCCCCTCCTTCCGCCTTCCCCACACCCCAGTACATGCCCTCACCTGTCTCTCCCCCCACCCACCCCACCTCCAGTGTCTTGTATCCATTGATTGTGCTTATACACATGCATACAAGTCCTTCGGTTGATCTCTTACAGGCCTCCCGCTCCCCAACCTCCCCTGCCTTCCTGCTGTAGTATGACTGTTTTCCAAATTCTCTCAGTGACCTTAGGGCCACCTTATAGGAACTCCTCAAGAGCTGATTCGCACTTCTCTTTCCAAATCTGGTTCAGGGGCCTCCCAACGGGCCTTTGAAATCAGCCCTGGTGGGAATTTCAGGAGAACACGGTTGTGAAACACTCACCGGTGACCGTTGCTCTTAATGGATGTAACAGACCTAAATTGGTCTGCATTATGGAAAGGGAAGAAGGGAACCATGGAGAAAGGAGTTCAGAACATAGAGGAAAGAAGGAAAGTACGGAATATTGCAGCCTTGCTCTTGTTAAAACTCCAGGTTCAACATGGAGTTGCTCCTGTCTCGGGGGTGCCTGACCAATGAACTAAAATTCGGGTAACTTTGAGTCCCTGTAATCAGGGGTAGGGAACGTCTGTCCCATGGACTGGATAAGGCCCACGGAGTCATGTGGTCTGGCCCTGCCATGGCATTAGGGATGAGTTATTTAAATATTTGACCAAATAGAGAAGGCTAATTTTTTAAAATACATTTTATTGATTTTTTACAGAGAGGAAGGGAGAGGGGTAAAGAGTTAGAAACATCGATGAGAGAGAGACATCAATTAGCTGCCTCCTACACATCCCCGATTGGGGATGTGCCCGCAACCAAGGTACATGCCCTTGACCGGAATCGAACCTGGGACCTTTCAGTCTGCAGGCTGACGCTCTATCCACTGAGCCAAACCGGTTTCGGCAGAAGGCTAATTTTTAAGTTGATAACTTTGTATGGCCCGCAAATGATATCATCAATATCCAAATGGTCGTTGGCAGAAATAAAGGTTCCCCACCCCTGCCTTCTCTGCTGGACCAGAAACACAATATAACCAGTGATCCCAAAGCCTCAGTATTCTTCTATTTATCTCTTCCTTGTTCATTACTCCTTACTCTATTGATAAAAGCTTGCTGCTTTCTTCCCCATTTTGAATTTCTCTGAAAAGAGACTGTGAGCTTCGTGAATGCTTAGTAAAGCTTGTGTCATCTAAATTGTCTTCTTCAACCATTTTGAACACTCTATTGTGGCCATCCATCTTAAAAAGTGCTGGAAGCGAGAGTGCACTCTAGGAAGAGAAGATGCTGAGTTTTGCCTAAATGCCAGTCTCTCCTTTCTTTCAACAACGTGCATGGAGTATCTGCCAAGCGCCAAGCATTGTTCTGGGTACTCAGGTTTTATAGTCACTCAAAGACAACACACATACTTGTGGGGGAAACATGAGTCAGTGGAGATCCATGGGAAAGGAAACTCCAGAGATCACATAGAAACTTAGGGGGGATTTGGAACATTTGTTTGGGATCAGTGCAACTCCAATCAAATCCTACTTGGATGTGAAAAAAGCCAGAAACTGCATTTCAAATGGAAAATCAAAATGTAGCAGAGGCCTGAAGCACCCAATTTCCTGGCATCCAATTGCTTCCTCTCACTCCCCACCCTAAAAACAACATTCCTCACCAAATCCCTGAATCCTGGCGCTTGGCAGATGCTGGACTCAGAGAACACCAAGGTGGCGAGGAGTCTGGAGACCACGTGACATGAAGACATCACATGAAGCTCAGGGGAACATGAGATGGGTCTTCATGTGTCTGCAGGCTCTGAGGGTTAAGAGAAATTAGATGCTTTCTCACGAGCTCCAAGGGCCAGAGTGCAAACAATGAAATAGGATGGCAGATTTAATGTCAAAAAGAGAGCAGCCGGGACCGGTTTGGCTCAGTGGATAGAGCGTCGGCTTGCGGACTGAAGGGTCCCAGGTTCGATTCCGGTCAAGGGCATGTACCTTGGTTGTGGGCACATCCCCACTCTGGGGCGTGCAGGAGGCGGCTGATCGATGTCTCTCTCTCATCAATGTTTCTGACTTTCTATCTCTCTCCCTTCCTCGCTGTGAAAAATCAATAAAACGTATTTTATAAAAAAAAAATAAAAAATAAAAAGAGAGCAAACTTTCTAACAGGCACACTGACAGGCACTGAAGCGACCATCTCTCTCTCAACCAATCATCCATGTCAACAGCGTGTAGTCCAGTCTCTGTATTAAATAGCCCTGGAGTTTCTCCGTCTGGTTCCTGCCTTCAGTACCAGCTCCAACGTCCTCCACTCCCTGCCTCGCATTAACGTTCCGTGAGCACCAAATTGCGTGTAGTCTTGGCATGTGCCAAATGCTTCCTTTTCCCAGTAGTTGGCTTCTGCCTGAAATCTCTGGTCTTCTCTTCTTGATCCTGCTATATCTGCTTTTGGCTTAGGACTCAGCCCATGTATCTCTGACTGGGTTCCTCATACCTGCTCCTACAATGTTCAATACGCATCGCTACCATTGGCCGTCTGCAGACATGCACATAAAATAAATGTGTGTGTTTCTGTTAGTGTAATGATTTAAAACACCTAAGTGGATTATCTAATTTGGGTTCGTTATGGAATACTCTATATGAAAATACAGATTATTCAGCAAACATGAAATTCATGTGGGTAAGCTTTGGTGGGACTCTTCATCAAACAGTCTGCTTCCAGAGCCCGGAAGCTGAGGTCCAAGAAAGACAAATCTAACTGCCCGTTGAGGCTGGCCATCCACATGCATGGCATCTCTCACTGTGGCTGTAGAAAAACAATGATGGCTTCAACTCTGAATCCCAAGCCGCATGTCACAAGGATAGACACTCCACATTGCAACCGTGATTTAAAATTGGGCTGCTTTCCATCAGTATAACTTTTAATCACAGGTAAAAGTTTCCTTGCCAAAACCGGTTTGGCTCAGTGGATAGAGCGTCGGCCTGGGGACTGAAAGGTCGCAGGTTCGATTCCAGTCAAGGGCATGTATCTTGGTTGCGGGCACATCCCCAGTGGGGGGCGTGCAGGAGGCGGCTGATCGATGTCTCTCTCTCATAGATGTTTCTAACCTTCTATCCCTCTTTCTTCCTCTCTGTAAAAAAATCAATAAAATATATATTTTTAAAAAGTTTTCTTGACCAGCACTAGTAGATTAGTTATTCCTATTAAACTTGTCTGATTACTTCTTTTTTTCTCCTAAGTCAGTGAACAGATCCAAATTGGAGACCTCGTGTGTTGTGTACACCATAAATTTCTCCTACTTAGCAGGAGAGGAAGGAATTAAAGTAATTGGTCCGTGGTTCATTTCTTTCTTAGTTGTCAGAGAAAATAAACAATCTCATCTCCTGTAAACATGTTGATAACTGGACCTCCTGGAAAATCAAGTCTATATTTCCGAGGAGACAGAAATTATTTATGGCATTTTTCATAGCGTGATGCCCCTGGTTTAGAATCACTTGTGGTAAACAAACCTAGAATCCGTGGGTTATGAGGTATGGTTTCCTGGAGTACAGCACATCGGTTAAGTAACTATCTGCAGTCTAAATGGAGATGCTTCTTAACCATCAACACGCTCTTCTGTGAACAGTAACCCGCAAACCTCACGCAGAGACTTCCTATGTTACGCTGAGCCAGAGGTTCTGTATCCGATGCGGGACAGAAAGCCCTGGGGAGTTACACAGACTCCCCCAGACCTCTCGCTGCTTTACCTATGATCCCATGTCATGGCTCCTACCTTATTTCTGAGGTTATTCATAAATCTTGATACTGGCTGAAACCGGTTTGGCTCAGTGGATAGAGCGTCGGCCTGTGGACTGAAGGGTCCCTGGTTCAATTTCAGTCCAGGGCATGTACTTGGTTGCGGGCACGTGCCCAGTTGGGGGCGTGGAGGAGGTGGCTGATCGATGTCTCTCTCCATGGATGTTTCTGACTCTCTATCCTGCTCCCTTCCTCTCTGTGAAAAATCAATAAAATATATGTTTTTAAAAAATCTTGATACCCTGTTAGATCTTTGATTCATGTAAGTCTGATTCGACAACCCATTCCTCATTAGCATCCTACCTGCCTCAGTGAATATTGGTTAAAACAAATAGGCAGATAGAATGCTCCTCCTTGTGAGTAACTTAATTCCCATTGCTGGAATTATTACAAGGGAAGCTGGAAGACAGTCTTTCAAAGATGGCATCCATGATGGGTTCTATGTTTGAGGGCAGATTGTACTAGATTAAACTGTTAAGGCTTCCAGTGTTAACGTTCCATAACATAATGACCCATCTTTGAAAGAAAGCTTAGAGTCTCATGCACTCAAAACCTCAGTTAAGTAATAAGCAACCTTCAACAACATAAAGCTCAATTTATATGGCTCTCGCTACTACAGAGTCACTTGAGACAGAAAGAAAAATTATCACCTCTTTTAGTTAAATATACTTTTATTGATTTCAGAGAGGAAGGGACTTGGAGAGAGAGAGAGAAACATCAATGATGAGAGAGAAACATTGATTGGCTGCCTCCTGCATGTCCCCTTCTGGGGATCAAACCTGCGACCCGGGCTTGTGCCCTTGACTGAAATCAAATCCAGATCCTTCAGTCTGTATGCTGACACTCTATCCACTGAGCCAAATAAGTTAGGGCAAGAATTATTAATTTTTATTTAAGCCACTAAAAAAAAACACCTTGAGATAATTCTGATATATTAGTTCTATGATCCTCATAATAACCTTGAGAGATTATAAGAAGGGGGGAAATATTATTCTCTCTGATTAGGAAATAGATTCAGAAAGTCAAAGTGATTTTTTCCAAACTCACACAGCTAATCGTTACCAGAAGTGGACCTCAATCCAAGTCCTTGGCCTACAGAGACAATTAATTTTTCTTTGTGTCGCACACAATGCTTATCTCATTCTTAACCAAGTAGACCAAGAAATAGCCACTCACCTCTCTAAATTTCCCTTCTCTCTTTCGCAAGTGGCAATCATAAGCCCTACTTCACAAACAGCACTGAATGTTCACAGAATAGCGTGTTTATGTTCAGTACTCAGATAAAATTCAGAGTACCAAAGAATTATCAGAATGATGATTCTATATATCTCCACCAAATTTTATAATATCATAACTCTTTCACATCCATTATCACTTTTAATTTACCCCAATCATATTTCAAAATGGGTTGAGATTTTTCTTTTCAAGGAGGTAACCATGACTGAAGAAGTTAAATAAACTAAAAGTGAGAAACTGAGAATAGAATCCTTGTTGTCTAATTATAAAACCCCATGATAGAAGCTACAAAAAATGTATAAACCCGTGCGAAATTTTACTCCCTCTCCCCTTGAGAAATGTATGCCTGATGAACACATAGGGCTACTTAATATGTGACATATGTTATCTAGAAAACTTAACCCATCTTGTTAATTAAGAATGTGACTGTGTGTTTCAAAGTTGTGTAAAGATCAACCTGTGCATTCATCACTCGTCTGTCAGAAAGCCAATAGGATATGACCACAACTGGGTTTCAAGCATATGGCACAGATACAGAGCTAGACACATTATAGATGCTGGCTAAATCCTTCGTTTTATGAATAATTCACTGTCAGACAGGCACGATAAAATGACCTTGAACTTTGTCCTGTTTCGTGCATGGGCAGGCGATATCTTCCCAAGAAATCCACTTAGCCAGAACGTCACTGTTTGCATCAGTCATAGAGAAATCAGAGTGCCTGTTTGATTTGCTATGAAAAGATTCCACCTGTCCACTAAGATCTGTTCTTCTTCTCTTCCTAGTTACAGACCTTCCTGAGTGCAGCCTTCCTGCAATCCCATGGGACCCAATGGATGTGAAGGAAAGTGATGTGTGCCAGGTCAAGACCTGGACCATACCAATCTCCCAGCTCCTCCATGTTCTTCTCCTTCTTGTAGCTGGAGACCAATAATGATTTTGAAAAGCCTTAAAAGCCTGGTATTGAAGACAGCAGAGCCACAGTCAGAGTGAGTCCCTGAAAGACTGCGTGGAACAAAAATCCTCTGCCTATGTCTACTGACCTGGAACATCCATTTCTGCTTTACGCTCAGATGAGAAGAAAACAAGCCTTCATTGTGTTTGAGCTACGACATTTTTTAGTTTCTTTCTTGTGGCAATTTAGCCCACACAAATTCATACAAATGATCATGTACTCTGAAATTATAAAGGATGATTTTTTTTTCAGGACTATTATTCTCAGCTCAGCTCTCTCCCAGTTTTTTTATGACATATGTCAACTTTTAAGTCAACCTCTTCATTTGAATAGTATGTTGACAATAATAAAAATATCTCTGTGCTACCACTCTATAATTTCTCTAAAATGGTACCTTTTTATCATGACAGTTCTGTATCGAGAAAAATTGAGGGGTTTCTAACACAAATTATTCCAGTTTTGGCATGATGAGATGCAAGACACAAACTAGTCACACCCTTATAGAAAGAGGCAGTTTATAGAATCAGGTAATTCTCATTTACAGCCAAGTGAACTGAAACACAGAGTAGTAATATGGTTTAATTCATGAGCACTAAGGAGACCCTTCCCTTTAGCATGTATGTTATTTACAGAGCATTACTGGATAAAGAAGCACCGCTAAAATAAAATAGTCATAATAATAATGTGCTAATTTGAAATTTCAATAGGTATAATAAAGGTTTCTAATCTTTCTTACTTGAATCCATCACAAAATCACTTTTAAGTTACTCTTTGTGAAGCACTAATTTATTCTATTTGTCTTAAACTCAAGAATGTATCATGCTTTATTATCCTTTACCTTGGCCTTGAAGATACCCCTCCATGATCTGGCCCTACCTCGCCCTCAAGCTTACTTCCCAACACTCCCTATCCCCTACTCTGCTTCACACTCCCCAATCTCATCATGTTCTTTGTGCCATTGCTGATGTCTGAAATGTACTCATCTCTGCTCCTCTGCCCACCTAAGTCTTATACATCCTTCTAGAGTCAGTTCATTCTATGTACACCACGATGAAGCTTCAGCTAAAAGCTCCAGCCTACATTAATTATTTGACATCTGAAATACATGGCCCTCCAGATCAGAAAGAGACAATGATCACTTCATTCTTCTCTATTTTACCTGTTTTCCCTTGGTTGTTTATTGTAGATTTAAAATCCTTAAGGAGGAAAAAAATTCACACTAAAAAAATTCTCCACAGTGGAGAATCTAGGCATCAAGAGAGTGGGTTTCTACTCCTAGATCTTCTAATCACTGAATTTGAAAATGATACTTGAAATTCTTGCTCCTCAGTTTCAACATCAATAAATATGAGTGATAATCCATTATCTAACTCTAGAATTGAGTAATGTACTTTACATCCACCTATCACTAATTCACTAGAGATTCATTGGGTCTCTGCTAAATGCCACACCTGATTCTAGACTGAAGATTCAATGAGAACATCTTCTTCCCAGAAAGATTTTGCAATCTAAATGAAGAACATTGCTCTGAAAAGTAGTAAGTTTCCTATTATTAATGTCATGCAAGCAGAAGTGTTTGTTGAAAATATTGTCAGTGTGGTAGCAATGGCTCCTATAGCCAGAAGGGGTCTGGATAGACAGTTCTACTAGGAGGTCAAGGGGTGCCTCCTATTTCCTGTCATCTGGAGTTCTGATCGATAAGATGCACCCAAAAGGGTCAGTTGTCAGATAAGAGGCAAACCATGTATTGACTTAGTTCACAATGCTCTAGCAACATATCATAAACTAGGTGGCTTAAACAGCAGACATTTACTTTTCACAGTTACAGAAGCTGGAAGTTCAAGATAAAGGAACTAGAAGATTTAGTGTCAGTGTAAACCTACTTTCTGGCATGAGGACAGCCACCTTCTTGCTGTACCCTCCGATGTCAGGGGGAGAGCAGATGGGTTTCTCTTTCTGTTCATCTAAAATCACTAATCTCATCCTGGAGGCTTCACGCTCATAGCTCATCAAACTTAATTATCTCTCAAAAGGCCCAGCTCCAAATATTGTCACATTAGGGATTAGAGCTTCAGCATATGAATTCGGAGGGGGGGGAAACATTCATTCAATTAAATGTTTTAATTAATTAATATAAATTAATTACATTTGTATTAATGTATTCATTAATTGGGTTGGGGAGAAAATATTTTTCTCTACCTTTCTAGGGTTTTTTTTTTTTTTTGGCTGCTGTAATAAACAAATGAACGTAACAGATTAACAGGAGAAAAACAGATTTAATTATGTAGGTGTGGGAGCTCACAAAAATAGGAGCAGTCAAGCAGCTGAGAATTACACACCATCCTGAGCAGAGGAGAGGGCTTAGGAGTCTGGGACTTCAAAGGGGAGGAAGACAGCATGTCCCCCACTCTCTGCGGCTATTTTTGGTGATAGTTCTCCTGTTGGACAAGCCCTTTTATCTAAATCCTTTTAGGCAGTTAAGAGGGAGGGACGTTATTTAGGACTTGTCTTCAGCTCAAAATAGTCGACATGCCAGAGAGGCCCATTCTGGGTAGACTTTTCTTGAACACAATTGATAATACAGTGGTACCTCGAGATACGAGTTTAATTCGTTCCGTAACCTTGAGGTGTGGGAAACTATGAGATGCTTGAGTCGCGGTAAACTGGTGGGTCGTGTGCAGCTGGCCAATCCACACGATTACTCCTGTCTTTGCTCATATTTCAAAGCAAAAATCGCTCGCTCAATGGCTCGTATCTCAAAAATCTCGTATGTTAGGGCACTCGTATCTCGAGGTACCACTGTCTAGGTAGTCATTAAGTACAGATGCAAAAATTAACGGCCAGGCTGTTCATCTATGAGAGTTCTGATAAAACATGGACTGGAGGATATGACTAGTCCTAAGGCCAGCTCCTCCCCCATCAGGAAACATGAAAGTGAAGACAGAGTGAGACGTCAGCCTGGAGAACAGACTCTGAATGGCTTTCCCCAACCAGGTGCATGGGCTCATCCTAAGCACATAGTCAAAGGCGGAAAAGGTCACAGAAACATGTGTAACCTTTTTGTGGGGTGGCCCCGCAGGCATGACCCATGCAAGGTGCCACCGCCCCAGTGAGCCACGCCTTCTATCCTGCAAAGGGGGAGTGGTTAGCACAAATGGTCCATGCGATCCTTTGCCCCTGTGGCTGCAGGAGATCGGGCAAGGACGCCCTTACAGTAATTCTCAATATCCTCTCAAAAATAGAAGGTATTCTGTCCTAGCATCTAGCACAGCAGGGAGCCCTTCTGAGCCCTTCAAACAATCAGCCAGCCCCCATGCCAGAATGCCAGCCCCACAGGGAAAAATACCTCCATTGCCGTCTCTGACTCGGTGTGTCTGTGGCTGATAACGGCCCCAAATGACTTGCAGAAACCGGCCTGACACACTCTCTCTCCACCTGCCTCATTCATTCATCAGAACTCATCCAACCTGTGATCTTTTCTTATTTTAAATATATTTTATTGATTTTCCGCATAGAGGAAGGGAGAGGGATAGAGAGTTAGAAACATCGATGAGAAAGAGACATCAATCAGCCACCTCCTGCACACCCTCCACTGGGGATGTACCCGCAACCAGGATACAGGCCCCTGACGGGAATCGAACCTGGGACCTTTCAGTCCACAGGCTGATGCTCTATCCACTGAGCCAAACCGGTTTTGGCCAACCTGTGATCTTACCCTGCTAGTTTCTTTGTTCCAGGCCTAATGCCTCTTGAACACAGTTCAGTCCCCCTCAGCTCTGCCACCTCCATCACCCCAGCAAATGTTCCTGTCCTGGTCCCAACTCTCTCAGCTTTTGCAAGACTCACCCACCCCCCTCTCCCATAGTCCACCATGTAGAACAGGAGGACATGTAGGAAGAATTAGTAAATGTCTGCTGATCTCCTCATTTTAAACATTTACCTGTTAGGATATGTATCAGTCTTTACTCCTTTCTTATTTAAATTAATAATAATAATAATAATAATAATAATAATAATAATATTGCCATTTGTTAACTGCTGGCTATGATTCAGGCACATGCTAATGAATTCATGCATTCTGTTCTCTGACTTTCAAAGCCACCTCTAAGGTAAATGACTCTATTCTCAGCTCTATTATATGATCAGGATGTCAAGTCTCTTGCCAAGTTCAACAGCTAGTACAGATAGTACAGGTAAGAGGTACCTCCACGTCTTCCTGCCTTTAGACCTTAAGTCAGCGCTCTGAATGGCTAATGGGGACACTGAATCTTATCATCGGGTCTTCCTCTTCCCTAAGGCAACAATGTGGATTTGTAATGTCCTCATAATCACTTCTGGAGAGTTACCCCAACCTCTCTTTTCATGTTTCAGCATCGAAGGTAGGTTTTATTCCGCCTTTGTCTTCGCACAGTGAGTTGGAGTGGCCTGGAGGTGGGAAGGCAATTTCAAGCTCTAACCGTTTAGGGGACCCTGGGTAAGTTATATGACCTTTATTATTTTTACCTTTTCCTTAGCAAAACGGACATAACTTCACCAGATCTGCCTTTTCCAAACAGGTTTCCAGAAATGTGGTAAAACTCCCGGAAGGGGGTGCAGAGAAACAAATGAAACGGCCAACCCAGATTATGATGTCCTACATTTAGTGAATATCCATCGATCGATCGATCGATCGAGCTGATAGAGAGGGCTTAGAAACCAAGAGTGGTAGAGCCTGCCCTCAGGTTTTGGACTCAGTATCTTGGGGTGTGGGGGCGGGGGGGGCCCCTCTGCATTAACATACGTTCCCAGGTGTCTCTGCTGGTCCAAGGACCACATCTTCAGAACAATGGTCCTAGGCCCGTGGTCAGCAAACTGCGGCTCTCGAGCCACATGCGCCTCTTTGGCCCCTGGAGTGTGGCTCTTCCACAAATACCACGGCCTGGGTAAGTCTATTTTGAAGAAGTGGCATTAGAAGAAGTTGAAGTTTAAAAATGTGGCTCTCCAAAGAAATTTCAATCATTATCCTGTTGATATTGGGCTCTGTTGACTAATGAGTTTGCCGACCACTGCCCCTAAGCTAACTCCAACCCTGAACAAAGTATCCAGGAGTGTTCACACTCAAAGTCATCTCCCTTCTGTGCTATCCTGTTTCCCTGATAGTAAGACATCCCTCGAAAATAAGACCTACTTCCAGTTTTGCCTCTCACTGTCATATAAGGCATCCCCCTGAAAATAAGACCTTCTCCAAACATAAGGCCTCCCTGGAATATAAGGCCCCCGAAGCTACCATAAGGCATCTGACTCCTGATTTAAAGAGACCTCGCCTGCCTGAACAGCTCTGGCTGCGCTGCGGCCAATCAGTGAGCTGGTTTGTGATGACAACTTCTACCGTACCGTAAACAGGTCATACATTTCCTTTTTTGTTGTTCAACAGTAAATGTGTACCAGTATTCTTCTTCGTGGAAAAATAAGACATCCCCTGAAAATAAGACCTAGCGCATCTTTGGGAGCAAAAATTAATAGAAGACCCTGTCTTATTTTTGGCGAAACAGGGTAAGGAGGGTGACAGCGTGGGCGAGATTTCAGTCTCTGACAATCATCCCAGGGACACGGCAGACAAAGACACAGAAAGAGCTAGTCAGGAAGCTGTCCTTCCTTTCTCAGAGGAGTCAGTGCTTCCTGCCAGCCTCGAGGCGGGTCCTGTGAGGGTATGGTGTGCCAACTGAGGATCCTGGCACGGGCTGAGCATCACGGTGTGTGAGCCTACAGGTGAGATTACAGCAGCCACCCAGCAGACAGTGGACATGAGTCACAGCAGCAACTGCTGAGAAACAGAGTGATGACAGGACGGAGACCGAGCCCTGGCTGGCTGGCTCTGGCTCTGAAACAGGCCCCCTTATCCACAGGCCCCCTTATCCACAGGCACAAAAGTGCAGGGGGCGCTCCCAGGAAGCCTCTGGGGGCTGCTGGAACCTGGCTCTCCTGACAGCTGATGGTTTTCCTCTTCATGGCAAAGGAGCCGTTCTCCCCTGATGTGTTTCTGAGCGTGTCTGTGGCTGATAACAGCATAATTTCCCCTGGAAAAAAAAATGTCCTTTCCTTCTCTCCCTCTCATTCACCCATTCCCTGCTGCCTAAAGGAGAGTGGGGAGGCGGGGGGAGAAAGAGAGAAAGAGAATGAATATCAATTTTCTATAGTGTTCCTTTAGCCATGTCATTCTGTTGGGTCTAGAATTATGAAGGTCAAGGTCCAGTCATGGAGGTGGGCACTGTGTTCCCAGCTGAAGGGGGGACCTGGACAGCCTCACACGCCCTGCTGTGAGCACTGCACCCAGCAGCCATCATCATGGGGGTCCACCTGCCCTGCTCCCACTGGTGGGGGGCAGCTGAGCTGCTGCTGTCAGCCCCTCAGACACCTGTGGGGGTGGCTGTCCCCCACCCCCGGAGGAAAGAAGCAGGGGTGGGTCCATCCTCCTCCGCAGCTTCTCCTTGCTTTCCACTCCCAAGTTCCCCTGGGTTTCCCCGGGACCGTCTGGGCTCCTCAGATATGCAAGTGACTCATCTCCCATCCATCAGCGAGGAGACTTAAATAAATAAAAAGATCCTTCATGGGGCGGCTGGGCCTAATGATAAGCAATTATGGGGAGGCAAATGAAGGCAGCGCGTGGTGCCGGGCCTGTGAAATTGGTTAAGCAAAAAGAATAATGGCCCGTTGCGGTGATTCATCCCTCTGCTCATTTCAGAGGGAGCATTATCTCAGTGAAGTGATGCAATTAATATGAAAATGAGGGAGTCATTGTTTAAGGAGAGGAGAGGAAAGCAAGGAGGGGGTCTGGGGTGCCGCCCGCGGGGAGGAATGGGGGCCGCGGAGATGGAAATGTGCAGAGGTCAGGAGCAATGTGACACCTTCCGCAGGTATGCGCAGCTTCCCTTGCATTGTCATATGTCGCCGTGCAATTCTCGTGATGGTGACCTGTGCGGAACACAATTCAATTTTTAAGAGTCTTCGTGATTTAAAAAAATAATAATTACATGAAGGTGGACACTTTTTGTATTGGGGCCTACACTAAAACCTAGGAAGACCACTGTGAGTACCTCAGGACACGGCAGGTGGGGCGAGGGGCACGTAAATTACTGTTTTATTAACCATAACATGATTTGCAGGTGGATTTTTCTTTATATATATATATTTTTTTTTGATTTTTTACAGAGAGGAAGGGAAAGAGATAGAAAGCCAGAAACATCGATGAGAGAGAGACATCGATCAGCCGCCTCCTGCACGCCCCACAGTGGAGATGTGCCTGCAAGCAAGGTACATGCCCCCGGCCGGAATCGAACCCGGAACCTTTCAGTCCACAAGCCGATGCTCTATCCACTGAGCCAAACCGATCTCGGCGCAGGTGGATTTTTCTGGGAGGTTTGCAGGTCTTTCGTGATGAAGTCAAGAGTCAGGCACTGAGTCTCTCCTCTTCACCTTTTTTTCCCCCTTGCTTGGTTTTCGGGTGATAGTTTTCCACTTAGTCGCTGTAGCCTCTCTTCCAAGGATGCCCACATTCATGGGCGGAGTAGCAGCGGGCACAGCGGGCCAGGAGTCACCAGCGCTGGGTCAATGAGGGTTGTCACTGTTACACCCAGAATTCGGGGTCCCCAATAATCAACCACCAGGGAGCCTTTTTCTGATACAAAAGCAAAGAGTCTTTATTCAAACTTGGGTTTGGCTCTCAGCCTCTTTCGGGCGCAGCAGCGAGACGAGAGAGCGAGCCCCGGAAGAACAGTGGGTTAAATGGGGTTGGTGATTTGGGCAGGCTTAGGGAAGTGACGTGGGTTACAGAGATTGGTCACAGTTTTCTGTGGCCTAGCTTTATTAGGAACCTCGCTGTGTTCCTGGAGCTTCATTGGTCCATTCGGGCGGTGGTCAGGGAAGTTAGGACATTGCTGGCACACCTGTGGCCACTGCCAGAAAAGGGAGGGGGTTTAGGCAGGGGGCCCAGCCCTAGAGGACAAGATGGAGGGGAGTTCGTTTCTGCTTTGTCCTTTCAGTCACTGTGCCCTCTGTGCCTTGGACATGGCATTTCACACCCAGAGGACGCCAAGCAGAGAGGGAGAAGGGGAGAGGATCTGGTTTCATGGCAGAGACTCACACGTGACTTCTGTCACTTCTCTGCTCTGTGTCCTTGAGCCAGTTACCTAACCTCTCGGGTTCAGCTGCCTCTTGGGCAAGAAAAGGGTAGTGTTAGCTTCCTTGCAGGAATTGATGGGAAGATTTGAAGTCAAGTACACATCTATCTTGTTTCAGGCCAGGTGGGGACTGGAGGACATGATTATCATCCATTGTCCTTCACCTAATCCTCCTGGTGCTAAAACGTAAGAAGATTGCAACAAGCATCGGGTCCCCTCCCCTGCTGAGCCTCCATTTCCCCCTTTCTACATCAGAGCTGGAGTCATGACTTTTAGATGCTGACTAGATAAAAAAAATATATAATAATAATAAAGATTTCTGGCTCCCTACATGGAATCCAACACTGGAAATTCCCAGAAAAGGGAAGGGAGGTTGACAGATCTCTTAAACCGGCCTAGGAACTGTGGGTATCCAAGAAGCGGAGAAAGGGACTGGATGGCATGGAGGGGATAAGACACAGCAGCGCAGAGGAAAAGACATCCGGTGCAGACCAGTGCATCAAAAAACAAAAACAAAACAAACAAACAAACAAAAAAAAACTCAGCCAGCTGAAGGGGGGACATTTAATAACTCGCAGGATGACGAACATCTCCCTTCTCCCACACTTCCATACCCCAAAGCCAGGTATTGTCAACTGAGAGAGAAGGAAATCTCAGGCCACAAGTCAGGGATGGAACTGCACATGTCCTCTGTCATGAAATGCAGTGTTCTAGGTCTTCCTCCCTAAATGCATCAAGAGAAGCTGTAGTCTCCTTTAAATTAATGCATTTAATTCCCACTAAAACTGCATCCTTTAGTGCTACCAGAGCCAGGGAAATACCAGCTCAGAGCGGGAAATGATACAATATCTGAGGAATAAAGGGACTGGAGTAACAACGGTGAAACTTACCCAATATGAGTGTGTCCACAGCGTGGTCCTGTGTGCTGTAAACACCAATTTATTCAGTCCTCGTTACCACTCTGTTACCCCCATTTTACATATAAAAGAAGAAAAAGTACACAGAGGTTATTTGGCCAAGGTCACATGGGCAGAGTTGGGCTTTGAAAGTGGCCAGATCGGCCGAAACCGGTTTGGCTCAGTGGATAGAGCGTTGGCCTGCGGACTGAAAGGTCTCAGGTTCGATTCGGTCAAGGGCATGTACATTGGTTGCGGGCACATCCCCAGTAGGGGGCGTGCAGGAGGCAGCTGATCGATGTCTCTCTCTCATCGATGTTTCTAACTTTCTACCCCTCTCCCTTCCTCTTTGTGAAAAATCAATAAAATATACTAAAAAAAAAAAAAAGAAAGAAAGTGGCCAGATCGGCCCAAAGCCTATGCTTCTACCACTATACTGTATTACCAGTCTGACAGCAATATAACAAACAGATTGTCTGTACCAGATGAAAGAAATAGATCCAATAAAACGTAAAGATCAATGTATTACATATACTTTCCCAAAATATAAGGAGAATAACAGAAACATAAGCCAGGGCATGAAGTCATTTAGTAAATAAACAACAAACCATGTGTGAAACACATGATGCATGTGTTGAAATTTTTAAAAATGAGGAAAAAATATTTTAAAATAAATAATAACATTCTCAAATTAGAAAAAGTATGTACATACTATGGTTTAAAAATTTATAGCATACAAACATATATGGTAGGGCAAAAGTAGGTGTATAGTTGTTTGTATGGAAAATAATATAATAATTAATAAAGAAAAAATACAAGAATTAACTCTGTGTTTCACATACCCACAATTATAAACTTACTGTTGCCCCCCTATATAAGAAACTACACATATTTTAACTCATTTAACATTAAAAATGAAGAGAAAAATAATGTAAATAAAAGTTGAAGCAATATTTAAAAGCTTACAAAGAGAAAGGTTACCTACAATGAAACAAGGATCTGATTGATATTTGGTATCTCATCAGCAAAAAGAACACACACACACACACACACACACACACAGCAAAAAACTTGGAAGCTTAAATTTTACATCCATTAAAACTGTTATTTGAATGCAAAAGTATTTTCAGGTACACAAGACTTCACTTGGATTACCACACAAAGACCCTCTTTGAGATATACTTGGAGAAGTACTTTTATAAGGAAAGAAATAAATCAAATAAAACTTTACAAAATATGGGAAGCATAGTAAGTTTAAAAAGCAAAAACAGGAAATATGGCTGAAAGATGTTTGAAAATGTATAATAACTACATCACATATTAAGAGATTAAGTTAATGTATCAAAAGGCAGAGACTCATAAATTAGATTAAAAACATGATCTAGTAAATTGTATGCAACAGATCAATTAAAGAACTATTAAAAAGTTAAAAATAAATAAATGCATAAGTTATACCAAGTACATATAAACCAAGAGGAAGTTAGAATAATAATTTAAATACCATACAAAATAGAGTGGAAGACAAAAAAAATTAGGAGAAACAAAGAAGAATGCTACTAAAAGAAACAATAAATCAAAAAGCTATAAAAGTCATGAACATATCTGCACCCAAGAACATAGCTTTTTTAAAAATTGGCTGATTTGAATGCTATGTGTTTAGCTTCCTGCAGTCTTAGAGTTACTAATAAGGTCTCTAATTGCCTCAGTGTCCCATGTTGTTTTCTTAATTTTGCCCACAACTCTACAACTCATTTTTTTCATCAAAGTCTCTCCTGTTAAGTCATCTGAATGGAATTTTCTTTTTATTCAGACTTGACCTGATACAACTTTATCATTCAAAGATCTGTAAACACAAAGTACATTTATATCCAGAAAAGGTAAGAAAAGGGGGTAATGTGTAGGTTCTGCAGTCAAAGAGACCAAGTTTGAGTCTTAGCTCCTCTGCTTAGCATTTGTGTGATCCTGGGCAAGATGCTCTAATTCCTTGAGCTACTGTTTTCCCAAATATCAACATTATGTAGTAATAGCTGCTTCATAGTGTTTTGTGAATATTCCTAACCAAGTTATCACTCAATAAATTTTGGTGATATTGGGAATAATAACATGGTAGTACTCATACTAACACTGATAGCAATGTTAATAATAGTAGTTGTGGATCTTATAATATTACTGAGCTTTTAATAGTGCAAATTACCCTCCATGGCCAATTATACTAAGTACATAAAAGCAAGGGATATATTATTTCTCCAGTAGCAAGGAAACTTAATTTATAAATCTGGTTATCTTGATGAGTGCTCAAAAACACTCATCAATAGCCACTCTGGTGTACTGTTTAATCTACTTTTGAGATAAAATAGTTAATCTTATGTGTCAACAATCCCTGAAGATCTCACTCTGAATACATTCAGATGATATTTTATATAGTCAGCTGCACTGTATTTGCAAGTCAGGGGAAATGACAGGACCTGGAGAACAATGGATCGAAGAGAGAAGACAGGAATATGAAACCAGAGTGAAAAAAGATTCTTTGTACAGGAGGAAGGAGATGTGTTCATCAAACAAGCATGTTGTTGGCATTGAAAAAAATTTTAAAAGCTGGTGTATGCAGCCTGGCCAGCATAGCTCAGTGGTTGAGAGTTGACCTATGAACCAAGAGGTCACAATTCCATTCCCAGTCAGGACACATGCTTGAGTTGAGGCTTAATCTCCAGCAGGGGGGCATGCAGGAAGCAGCAGATCAATGATTCTCTCTCATCACTGAAGTTTCTTTCGCTCCTTCCCTCTCTGAAATCAATTTTATATATTTAAGACAGTATGTGTAAATATAAGAGGCAGAGAAAAAAATCAACAAGACACAGGGAATCAAAAGGATGAGGTATCAAAAAATAGAGAAAAGTCAAAACAGCAACAAGATTGAAATGAAAGCATCCTATTGCCCTGTCAAAAAAGCCACTTCCATTCTTTCTGCTGAGACACAAAACTCTGAATCCATGTGTAAGCCACAGGGATTCATGACTACAGAAAGTATCCAAAATAGGAGCCCCTGTCTCATGAATGAATTTAGACTACTGTCGGCCAACTTGACATATTTTATGGATCAAAACATTCTTAAAGATTCAGGACATTCTCTGCTAGTAGTTCTCAAGCCTGGTTTAGCATACAGCCCCTGGCAAAGCTGCCGAAGTTCATATTTCAAGGTGAAAAGCTTTGGAGTAAAGCCCAGGAATCAGCATTTTTCACAAGGAATGTAGATCATTTTTATGAAGCCAGACAGGAAGATAGCTGCAGGATACAGGCAATTTGTGGGACCACTGTTCTATGAGGCCCCAAATGGCCCAACACCAAATAGGCTTCCTTGCGTATCGACTTCTCTGGAATAGAGCCATGTCCTATGAACGAATTTATTCCTTAAATAAATGTTAGTTGAGTATCTACCATGAGCACAAGTGAAGACTAAGGCACAATTCCTGATTCCCCACAGAAATTCAGTGTGGAGCGAGTCAGGCTTGGGCACTGTGAGCCAGAACACAAGCTCTACAAGGAAGCATAACATCAGAGAAGAGAGGGCTATCGGTTTTGACGGGGGCGATTAGGGAAGACTGCATAAGAGAGGTGGCATTGAAGTTGAACTTTAAAGGCTGATCAGGACTTAAATTAGGAGAAAGAAGGGAAAGTGTTCTATGCTGGAGAATTAGCACAAGCAAATGCATGACGAGATGGGAAGGTAGAAGGCATATCTGGCCAGTGATGAGCAGACAAGCATTCCTATCTGGGGCACATCATCAAGTACTAGATCAGTGGTTCTCAACCTGTGGGTCGCAACCCCTTGGGGGTCAAACAACCCTTTCACAGAGGTCGCCTAAGACTATTGGAAAACACCTATTTCCCATGGTCTTAGGAACCAACACACAGCTCCTCGGTGTAGCAAAATATAGCAATGTAGTTTACTGTTGTCATATTAAGACTGTTACCCATGCTATACCATAATTCAAGACAAAATTTCATTTATTTTTAATTAGAAATAAATATTTCACAATATATAATTACATATTGTTTTTGTGATTAATCCCTATGCTTTAATTATGTTCAATTTGTAACAACGAAAATACATCCCGCCTATCAGATATTTACATTATAGTTCATAACAGTAGCAAAATTACAGTTATGAAGTAGCAATGGAAATAATTTTATGATTGGGGGTCACCACCACATGAGGAGCTGTCTTAAAGGGTCGCGGCATTAGGAAGGTTGAGAACCACTGGACTAGATTATCAAAAGCCTTGAGCATCCTGCAAGGATGTTGGGTCTTTGTTGGTAGGTTGTAGGAAAACATTCACGATTTTTAAAGATGCAAACACCCAGGATTTAAGTCTTGTTATGGGAAGATGACTCTACTGCAGTATAAGTCAAAAATTAAAGATACAAAAGACTAGAAACAGGGACACCACTTAGCTGGCTATTACCATGATCCATAGGAGGAGGCCCTGTCTCAAAGGCTTAGACTAGGACTCCAGTGCTGGATGTAGAGAGAAGGGGATGTGGCAACTCTAATCTTAGCTTTGCCCCTCTCTCCATGTGTGTGCTGAGCAAAGCAGTTAATCTCTCTGGGCCTAAATTTCCCTTCTCTAAAAGAAGATTAATAATTACTTTCAAGGTCTCCCTCCCAGGGCAATCAACGGGATGCAGAATTGTGGAAATCATGGGAAGTGTTTTATAAGCATAAGGAGTTATTAACATTAATAATAATTGTAAGTCTCACCCTGGCCAGGTGGCTCAGTTGGGTGGAGTATCATTCTATACACCCAAGAGATTATGGGTTTGATTCCTAATCAGGTCACATGTCTAGGTGGTGGATTCAGTCTCCAGTCAGGGTGGATACAGGAGGCTATGGATCAATGCTTCTCCTTCACATCCATGTTTCTCTCTCTAAAAAAAATTTTTTTTAATAAAAATAATGATGGTAGACTGAAAAGATGGTGGCCGGCAAGAAGGTAAGGAGGGAGAGAGTATGAGAGAATGAGGGAGCGATAGAGGAGTGTGTGTGTGTGTGTGTCTGTGTGCATGTGTGTGACAGAGAGAGAGAGAGAGAGAGAGAGAGAGAGAGAGAGAGAGAGAGAGA
>JAAGEH010000357.1:1449414-1466029 GCA_011751065.1 Lasiurus cinereus
GAGAGAGAGAGAGAGAGAGAGAGAGAGAGAGAGAGAGAGAGAGAGAGTTAGATCCTGTAGGTCTTCCAAGGGACTGCTCAACTGGGCAGTCTTAGACAATGAAACTCTGCTGCCACCATGGACACACTCTGGGGGCAGCCAGCACGGGTACAGAGACCACGCCATTTTAAAAAATAGAACTGCTTGAGGTTAAGATCTTAGCCTTACCACCACCCAATCTGGTCTCAGATGCAAACCGAGACCCTGCAGCCAGTAGGGACAAAGACCTGCAACCACAGCTGCAGATCCACAGACACCAAGAATCCCATCATCCGGCCGCACATTTCTGTGAGGCATAGACCCCATCCCCCTCCCAGAAGGCTTGCTGCAGTGCCCTAGGAACTGCTTGACCCACTGTGTGCAAGCAGGCCTCCTGCCCACACAAGACAACTCTGCTACTGACATTCAAAAGCCAAGGAACATATGAAAATATGCTCAAAGTCACTCATCATTCAAGAGATGCAAATCAAAACGACAATGAGGTACCATCTCACACCTGTCAGAATGGCTGTCATCAACAAATCAACAAATGGCAAGTGCTGGCGAGGATGCGGAGAAAAAGGAACCCTCGTGCACTGCTGGTGGGAATTCAGACTGGTGCAGCCACTGTGGAGAACAGTATGGAGTTTCCTCAAAAAACTAAAAATGGAACTCCCATTTGACCCAGGGATCCCACTTCTAGGAATATATCCCAGGAAACTAGAAACACCAGTCAGAAAGGATATATACACCCCTATGTTCACAGCAGCACAATTCACCAGCGCTAAGATTTGGAAACAGCCTAGGTGCCCATCAGCAGATGAGTAGATTAGAAAACTGTGGTACATCTACACAATGGAATACTATGCCGCCATAAAAAAGAAGGAACTTTTACCATTTGCAACAGCATGGATGAAACTGGAGGGCATTATGCTCAGTGAAATAAACCAGTCAGTGAAAGATAAATAGCACATGATCTCACTCATTTATGGAATATAAAGAACATGATAAACTGTTGAACAAAAATAGACAAGAGGCAAAGAAGCATTGAACAGACTATCAAACTACAGGGGAAGGGTAGAAGAGGGTTGGGGGATGGGGAGGTAAGAGATCAACTGAAGGACTGGTATGCATGCATATAAGCACAACCCCAGGTGCAAGACACTGGAGGAGGGGGGTGGAGGGCAAGTGTCAGGGGGTAGGGGAGGCCGGGGGGAGGTTAATAGGGACAAAAAAAGAAGGAGACATAGGTACTACTATTTGTAAAACCTTAAAGAATAAAATAAAATAAGATAAAAATAACGATGATGGAAATCTACCCACGGAAAGGAAATCAGTAGAAGCCAACTGTGAGGCCCTCAGCTCTGGAGGAGAACAGGCAGACCCTGCCTTTTTTCTAATGCATTTTCACCGTGAAGCCATTTGAAGCGTACATTAAGTCCCCCAACCCATAATTCAGACAAATCCTCAATGAACCCCCGCATCTCTGCCTTACTCATTTTGGCCTTTTATAACACTGGTGCGTCTTAGCTCACCTTTTTTCCCAAGAGGCACACATTCCAACAGCTGGGCTTATTTAGAAAGTAACAGAAAATTCCACGTTTCAGCCGAAGCTTAATGGCTGTAGGCAAATAAGAGGATGGTACAGATTACCTTATTAAGCAAATGGGCCATCTCCCCTGACAGGAGGAAAGGAGGGAGTACAAAATGTAGGTCCGTGGGGACAAGACTCGGCTATTATGCTGATTATGTATTTCATTCTTTTCTGGCAGGCAAAGGTGGATGTAGGAGGTGACACTGTTCAGCCTTATAAGTGATGTATTTGACTTCAGTGTGAGACCTTCAGGAACTTAAGTAGGGGACTCCATTGACATTGCCTTCTATTCATCTTTTCTCCCTCCAGTGCCCCCCAAGATGCCTACCAAACCTCTCTCTCAAGGTCCAATGCTGATTACCCATTTGCACATAAATACCATGAAGAAATCTCAAGTTCTGAAAGTCCAAAACTATGATTTGGGGCCTCCTAACCTGGTCCTCCTCCTTTGTATCCTCTTCAAAAGCCCATCAAAGCCCGTTCTCCCAGGCAGTCTCCTCAGCGGTCCCGGCTCTGTCTCTTGCTTCAATAGTGTTTGGATGGAACTGACCCAGGGACGCCCCTTCTTCCAGCCTTCAGCTACTCTCCTGCATCTTATCCAGTCACCACCTTCAGAACCACCTCTGGGATCAGCCAACACACCAGTTTTTGGTGTGTGTTTTTCCCTACCTTAACTCCTTATTGTCGAACAACCATGATTTCCCAAATTTGTCAGAATTATTCCATCCAGGTGGAGGCTACAGTCAACTAGCTGGCCGACCTGCATCTGTGGGCCCCTCACACCTCTACCTCTCTCTGGGCTTCTATTTTGAATACGACGATGTGGCTCTTGAGGGAATGGGACTCTTCTTTCATGAATTGGTGGAGAAGGAGCAAGAGGGTGCTGAGCATCTCTTCAAGTTGCAAAACAAGCGCGGTGGCCACAGTCTCTTCCAGGACGTGCTGAAGTCTCCCAAGACGAGTAGGCAAAATTTTCCCTGGGCTTGGAGAGGAAACGGAACCAGGCCCTTTGGGAGCTGCATACATGGGTTCTACCCGCACAAACCCTAAGCTCTGTGACTTCCTGGAGAACCACTTCCTGGAGGATGAGGTGAAACTCATCAAGAAGATGGGTGACCACCTGACTAACATCCTCAGGCTGGCCGGCCCCCAGGCTGGGCTGGGCTAGTATCTTTGAAAGACTCACCTTCAAGCATGCCTAGGAACCTTTTTGAGAGGCCCCTCTGCATTCCCTTGGTGTCTCTGGCTTTTACCAGAGCCTCTTTCTGAAACTACTAGCCATTCTTTTAACCACCCTGAAGCCCTCTCCCATGCACTGGACCAAATGAAACAATAAAGCATCTTGCAGAAAAGAAAAAAGCCCAATTCTCCCAAATCAGACTTTACTTCTACCCCTCCTCACTCTTACTGCCTGGTCATCAGGTCCTATCATTTCCAGCGCTGGCCCCCAAACCACATGGATTCTAGAGAAGGGACTTGGCCAAGATGGGGAGCACCTGACTCACACCCCATTGCTCACATTCTGCCATGCCACAGAAGCCCTTGATTAACATCAGCCTGCAGACAAAGATCAAGCAGGAACAAACTGGGCTCCAGCTATCCCTGAGTCAGACCTGATACTAAAACTCTGAATGCACAGGAGCTGTGCGGTGGCCCACTGATTTATGGAGGGACCAGAAAACCAGACATTAATTAGGATCATTATATTCCTTAATTAGGATATTCAAGAGACTTATAGCCAGTTCTAAGCTCACTATCTTTCTCCGTGCTCTGTGAATTGTACTTCCTCATTTTTACAGTTGCTAAATTATAAGATATGTTATCGTTGTGAATGAGAAGGAAGGATTTATGCACCTTCTATGTCAGTCTGTGCAATTGAAAGTGAAATTTAAGTGTTAAAAGAGTTCAAAAGGAAGCCAATGTTACCCTCCCCCCACCTCAAGGTTCCCAGGTCTCTAGATAAGAAATCCTTGGCAAAGGAGAAAGCCAGGACAGTGTCTCATTCTGCAGCCACAATGACTAGGCTTTGTGGCTCCAATCTCCAAAGAAGTCTGTGATTCCAGGATTGGTTCAAAGTTTGTCTCACAACCACCTTCCAGGAGTCTCAAGTCTTCTTAGCTACTCAAACTCTACTGTAAGAGCAGTGTCTTCAAAGACCAAAATGATCACCATTGTCATTGTCATTATTTATCTCCAACATGCTGGATGATCTTGAGCAAGCTACTTCTAACCTTGAGCCGCCATTTCCAGGTATGTGACAGGCGAGGTAGAATAGCTTCTACCTCTATATCACAGGTCCTCTCACACACAGAAAATGTTCCATTCCTATTAGCTTCTAGTGGTACTAATCATAGTAGAATGTTTCAAAGCAAAAAATTACAAAAATTCAAACTTTCTACCTGACCAAAGGATCTCCCACTTCCGTGCAATTTCTATGTTCCAGACAAGCCTTGCCTATTTGATTGACGACAGGACACTGAAACAAGCAACCATTTCACTCCTCTGATGGGACCCTCCTACTTCACCCAGAAACATGGCCCTGCCTTACCAGCCCTGAGTAAACCAGAGACTGCCTCTCGCCAATTATGGCATATTACACACAGCATTATGTGCACAGACAATGACATTGTGATAGGTTGCCTTAACAGCTATTATAAGAATTTCCCTTGTGAAAGACCCTGCATTTTTGTTTTAGAAGAAATAGGAAATGAGATATTTCAGTTAATGGGTAAGGCCCCAAGACCTCACACAACTAAAAATAGATGCTGGCTCTGCTGCCTTCTAAAGAAGATAGATGTTTCTGGCTGAGGGAACTTGGTGTTGTTGAACTCCTAGTAATCTTGGCTCCATAAATCTAGAGACATGACCTGGGAATGAAGAACTGGCTCTGCTTAATAAAGAAATATATAAGTTGGGGTTCCCCAAAGAAAACCTAGAAGGAAGATTTCTAGGAGGGAATGAGGCTTGACCTTGGATGTACAAGAGAGAGGAGGAGATCCCAGAGGTGATGACAAGTCAGTGAATGAAACTTTCTCTAGTGTTAAGACATAAAGTGGGAGAATCACTGCTTCTCTCTGCTGGCCACAAAACAAGTAGACCTAAGAACAAAAAAGGAAAGCTACAAAATATACAGAGGGGCCAACTTAAAATAAGTTCAGTGAGGTCTTTTCACAGCTTCAGTAATCAGCAACAGTTCGTAATTGGCAGTCCATCCTATATAATAAAAGGCTGATATGCAAATTGTCCTCACAACTGGGAATTTGATTGGGAGTTCGACCCGGGGCAGGGCCAACCAGCCAACCACCTGTGGCCCTTCCCCCCAGTCAGGCCCACCCCTGATCGCCCCTCCCCCCCACACACACACACCCCAATCAGAACAGGATGGCTGAATCCCACCTGCACATGAATTCATGCACTGAGCCTCTAGTAAATTATAATAGTTTATTCATTCTAAGCTGCACGTTTTTTTCACACTTCAATCTTTCTGCAGTTAGGATTCGTCTTACAACTGATGTCTTAATATTAATTGGCAAAATTTTGCTTTTCTTTCTTTGAGATAGGGAGAAAAGGGAGGTGTCTTACAATCAGTGGCACCTTGGATTTTTTAAAATATGGCAGCTGCTTCAATAGATGGGCCAATGACTTCAACTCTCCAAGCCACTTTGGACAAATAGTGGCATTATCACAGTCCTTAGGATTACAGTGTTAGATTCCAGGCCAGTGAAGGCAAGCTCTGTTAATTCTTTGTTCTAATTGACATCTTAAGAGTTCAGAGAGTTCTTATTCGATCTCTAACATGTGATGGAGCGAAGGCAAATTTAATTTTACCGGACCTCTGTGCCATGAGGTGATTAACCAGCTAATAATGTGTGTTGATCAACTCATTGAATCTCTTTGCTTCTTTATAATCACAAAGAAAAGCAATTCTGAGCACCACAAGGAACAATTCTAAGTCAAATTAGATGATTTTCTTGTCTCTGCAAGACTTGTTCATTCTTCCCATTCAGTGAAGGAAACTTGCATGCTTTTTATTCCACACTTTTCTTCTCAAAGGAAACTTGAACTTTTTCATTCTATCTTAGCCTCAGAGGCATTGAAGATACACACAACACACACACATTCAGTAAAAGGTTAAAATATTATTAGTACCAGAGCTCAGTACATTGAGACCCTTCCTCAATGATGAGACAGATTTTTAGTAAAAACTCCCAAACACATCACACACAGACACACATGCTTAGCAAAAATCATAATTTTTGTATCTAGATAGACATAGAGACAAAAGAGTGTGTGACTGAGGGAACAGCCAGTAGCTATAATACACAAGCATTAACTAGAATCATTCATGTCCAAAGGTTTAAAAGCTATGTTAAGCTGAAACTGCTTTGGCTCAGTAGATAGAGTGTCAGCCTGTGGACTGAAGGGTCCTGGGGTTCGATTCCGGTCAAGGGCATGGTTGCTGGCACATCCCCAATAGGGGGCATGCAGTAGGCAGCGATCGATGTCTCTCTCTCATCCACGTTTCTAACTCTCTATCCCTCTCCCTTCCTCTCTGTAAAAAATCAATAAAATACATTTTTTTAAAAAGCTATGTTAAACAGACAGGCTATATGAATGATTAGGGCAAAATGGACAACAGTTAGACATCATGAATCACTCACTGTGAGCCAGGCACTATCCCCAATATCACTAACCCTTTGATAACCCTGCAAGGGAGGAACCATTGTCCAAGATGCTGTATAGTAATGTCCCTGATCAGCAAAAATCAGGGCTGAGATTCAAACCCAGAACTGTCCAGTGGCAAAGCTTCTGCTCCCTCCCTTCTGCCAAGTTTGCCTCATTTTCCGTCTGCGTTTCCATATTCCAGCCTCCAAAAAGTTCAGCTCCCTCATGTAGCACGGCCTGTCAGAATGACGTTCCAGCTGCACGGCCCGTCTCCAGATGGGGAGTAACCTTCTCCCGATGCTCCCCCCACCCCCCTTGTGTCTCCCATTCATTGCTGACAGGTAGCAACAGTGCCTCCTTTCTGAAAATGTCACTGAGCCATCTTCAAGGAAAAAAAGGAGATGCTGACATTCTACTTTTTCTGTAACTCCCCTGAGGGACGTTTAACCCTCAGGACCTTGTGGCTATTTAAAAAAGAACCGATCTCCAGACCTTGTCACAGTTGGTGACAGCCAGCGTTTTGTGTAATGGGCCCGAGGGTAGACACGGTTTGCAATGGGAAAGGGGAACGGCTGGCTGGTGTTGCAAAAGATTATGGGGGTTTCTCGATGATGATCGCTCACCAACAGCATTCCAAGGCGTGTTTTCTCTGCGTCGTTATATACAGGCCAAAACAAACCCCAAGCACAGATATTCAAAGTCTACATTGGTTTTACGATGAGCTAGCAAGATGCTCCTTTCTGCTAAAAAAAAAAAAAAAGGAGAACCTTTCATTTTATTTTTATGATACTAAAAATGGAATATTACAGGATTTTTAAGAATTATTAAAGCTGAGTAGCTATGAACATTAATAACTGTCACTTATTAAGACAATGAGTTTGATGATTTATGTTACCCAATCACATCCTCTTATTCCCCAATTTACCGATGAAAAAAACAAGGCTAAATCAGAGACGCAGGACAGGAGATGCCCTGAGAAATGTTTGGTATTTTCCTATGATGTAGTTAGTACAGAAATTGAGAGTGTTTAGGCACTCTGACAGGCATTTGACACTGCCTTGAAAACCAAGCAACATTTCATTTTTCTAGTAATTTATTTTATGTTTTAAATATATTTTATTGATTTTTTTACAGAAAGGAAGGGAGAGGGATAGAGAGTTAAAAACATCGATGAGACAGAGACATCAGTCAGCCGCCTCCTGCACTCCCCATAGTGGAGATGTGCCCACAACCAAGGTACATGCCCTTGACCGGAATCAAACCTGGGACCCTTCAGTCCACAGACCGACGCTCTATCCACTGAGCCAAACAGGTTTCGGCTCTAGTAATTTCATTTTATTCGTTATATTTTAGAAAAGTATCAGTTCACAACGAATTAGGACTTTAAAAAATTTGTCCTTTACCACAATTGGTTTTAGAATCATTGTAATAAAAATTTAAAAACTCTGGAATAACGGTCAAATTGGTAGAAGAAATAGATTTAAATTCGTAGATTGCCATTTAATGATCAGTCATTCTTCATCAAAGTGGCTATGCTTCTGGGATAGCTAATGGGGCCCAGGCATCTATATTATTTAAAGCTCCACAGAAGATACAAGGTCTGAGAGAGTAGCATCTTGGTCTGTCTGGTTTACTCACATATCCCAAAGGAACGATGTCTCATACTAAATAGGTGCTTAATACACACTGAACAAATAACTTCTCTGATGGAAAAGACCTGCTGAGGACCATTACTTTGTACATGTTCTTCTACCCTCAAGATTTTCCCTGTCAACAGAGCGAAGATTCCTATAAGCTTCCATGCTAGTAGATGAGAAAAACAGAAAAATAGTGAGAATGATTGAGGTTGTGAAAAAGCAACAATTACACCACATTTTGTTTATCCATTCATCAGCTGATATTCATGTGAGTTGTTTCTATCTTTTGGCTATTATGAATAACTAGAGGCCCAGTGCACAAAATTCGTGCATGGGGGGGTGGGGGGTGTTCCTCAGCCCAGCTTGCACCCTCTCCAATCTGGGACTCCTCAAGAGATGTCCCATTGCCCGTTTAGGCCCAATCCCGGTAGCATCAGGCCTAAATGGGCAGTTAAACAGCCCTCTCCCAATCCAGGACTGCTGGCTCCCAACTGCTCACCTGCCTGCCTTCCTGATTGCCCCTAACTGCTTCTGCCTGCCAGCCTGATCACCCCTTAACCACTCCCCTGCCAGCCTGATTGCTGCTAACTGCCCTCCCTTGCAGGCCTGAGTCCTCCCCCAACTGTACTTCCCTACAGGCTTGATTGGCCCCAACTGCTCTCCACTGCAGCCCTGGTCCCTCCCAATATCCCTCTTCTGCTGGCCATCTTGTGTCCACATGGGGGCAACCATTTTTTACTGCATGGGGGCAGCCATCTTGTGTGTTGGAGTGACAGCCACTTTGCATATTACTCTTTTATTAGATAGGATGCAACTGTCAACATTCATGCACAAACTTTTATGTGGACATATGTTTTCATGTCCTTTGGGAGGAAACCTAAGAATGAAATCGCTAGGTCACATTACATCTCTATGCTTGACTTTTGAAGAACTGCCAAACTGTTTTTCAAAGAGGTTGCACCATTTTACATGGCCATCAGCAATGGAGGAGGGTTCCAAATTTTCCTCACCAATAGTTGTCACGCTCTGTCTTTTTAATTAGTCATTCTCATGAGTGTAAAGTACTGTCTGATTGTAGCTTTGGTTTCCATTTCCCTAATGACTAAGGATGTTGAGCATTTTTTCACATGTTTATTAGGCATTCATATATCTTCTTGGAGAAATATCTACTCAAATTCTCTGTCCCACTTTTTTACTGGATAATTCATGCTTTTATGATTGAATTGCAAGTATTCTTTGTATAATCTGGATACAATTCCCTTATTAAATATCTGATTTGCACATATCTTTTCCCTGTCCTTGAGTTATCTCTTCACTTTGTTGATGATATTCTTAGAAACACAAAAGTTTTTAACCTTGATCAAGTCCAACTTATCTACCTTATCTTTTATAGCTTGTGGTTTTGATGTCATATTTACTAGTAAAAAATCATCACCTAACCCATGATCATGAAGATTTATCCTGCTGTTTCCTTCTAGGAGATTTATAATTTTAACTCTTACATTTACGACTAATTTGAGCTAATTTCGGTGTATGATATGAGGTAGGGGTCAACCTTTTTCTTCTGCATGTGAATATAGAGTTAACCCAGCGACATTTGTTGAAGAGATAAATAATATTTTCATGCACTGAAGACAGAATCAGTAACAATGTCAGCTGAACCACATAGGAGCCTGAGGTAAAAGAAAAAATCAGAATACTGATCCATCTTTATTTAAAATTTCAGTGTGTGTGTTTTTTTTACCATGAATTTTTGAAGTCTTTTCAATTTTGGCAAGTGCCTCATTTTCCTCACCCTAGCCTCAGTCCAATAACTCTTAAATCTTAGCATACCAAGCCTTCCCCATCCTCACTCCTATCTGCCCTTCCAATCACCTGCATCTCCACCCACCATGCCTCAATTTTTATCACTAATAATACAGATCTGTTCACGTTTCCCTGCACACACTATGCTGTGGCCGCCATCTGTCATCTTAACCATACTCTTCATTTGCCTTGGAAGATATTTCTTACTTTCCATTGACTTTTTCTTTCCCATCTTATAAGATCAGGGTCTAGAAACACTTCTGTGAACGTCCAAGTTGAGTTAGATGTCCCTACATTGCTGTCTTCCAGCAACATACCACTTATATTACACTGTGTAATAAAAATGTCTTCTCTCCCACCAAACTATAGCTCTCTGTCCTTATGTCCAACTTTGTTTTACTTACCTGGGCACTCCCAGATCCTAGCACAGCACTGGAACATGAAAGGTGAGGAAATAGATGTTTGTTTCACAGTTCATCTATAGGTGAGTACAGCAGGCATAAATAATTCCATCTGCCTAAACTGAGCAGAGAAGCTTTCCCCAAAGAACCTTCCTGGTAAGAGGAAATGAACTAAGTGGCATAGAAGGCCCACCATTGCAAAGTGACAGAGAGAGCAGAGGCTGTGTCTGAGGTAAGAGCTACTTGTCCATTCTCCTAGGATGGAAACAGTGATCCCAAGGTCTTATTAGAGGGTCAGCCCCAGATACAGAATGGTTATACATAAATTAAATAATGGGAACTGGTCCTAGGGTCTATGGGTGAAGTAAGGAAGTGGCTATTATCTGGAGATAATGTATCAATGAGCAAAAAATTAGGGCAAATCCTCATGAAACTCACTTCATTTATTTATTCATCAATTCACTGACCAGTCATCCCAAAAACTTTACGGGGCATCTTTTGGGCACTATTGTGGGCCCTTGAATATGAGTCAAAAATCACGTTCTTACCCTAAAGAAGCTCATGATCAAAGCTGCAAACCTACTATGTACACAGGTTGGGTTACCAAGAAAATCAAAGTATTGACAACAAAAGCCCGTCTTCAGTGGTTTTAGTGGATTATTCTATTTGCCCTTCCAAATCCACTCTCCATCTTTATCCACCCCGCTGTACCATGAGAGTCTGAACACCTCAGACTATACACCACTGGGCTTCTGGTACTCTGGCTTCCAATTTGGCCAATGCCAGGCGCCAGCAGGAGATTGAGGGAGGAAAATGAGCGAGGGCGTGGTATTTATTACCTTTGCTGTGGGGCTGTCTTGGGCTGGTTTTGTACAAGGTCAGGAGTTTAGTGAAGAGGTACATTCCACACAGCCCTCACTGTTCTCTGGTTCTCTTTTCCCTCTCTCCATTCCTTCAGACCTACTATGGCAGCTAGATTTCAAAACACTATAGTATTAAAGTGTTTTTTATAGTTTCTCTAAATCCTGCTCCCAGCATTATTAATATTCTATTAATAAATTCTTATCAAATTGCCCTAATGTGAGTGTGCCATCTGTTCCTCACTAGGATCTCAACTGATATAATAAGCTCCTAGGAAAGATGTGACAGGGACATGATAAGCAGAGATTGGAAGGAGGAATCCCTTTGGACGTGTGAATGGATACAGATGGCCACCCACTGAAAAGAGGGCGTGCAGGAGAGTCAAAGCTATGCTTTGGGACTGTTTCCATCCCAGGAGGCTGGAACCATGCACGGAATGAGGGTGCACTGACTAAGGGATAACAGATTCGAAGGGCAAGGAAAGGTTTTCTTTCTTCCAAAGAAAAGCCTAGAGAACAGTGGCTAAGTTTTCTGGATATAAACAACAGTGAAGACTTACTGAGCTTAATCCTTCAAAGTGAGTCTGCCTTTCCCCTGCCATCCTGGGACGTCAAAGCAAAGGGGCAAGCTGATACCCCTGAAGTCCAGAGAGAAAAAGAAATAGACTGTTTCCTAAGAGTTGTGTAGATCCTCAAATAAAAGGACAAAACTGAACTCTGCCAAGTCATCAAAGACCTTCAATGGCCAAAACCTGTTTGGCTCAGTGGATAGAGCACCAGCTTGCAGACTGAAGGGTCCTAGGTTCGATTCCGGTCAAGGGCATTTACCTTGGCTGCGGGCACATCCCCAGTAGGAGGTGTGCAGGAGGCAGCTGATCGAAGTTTCTCTCTCATCAATGTTTCTAACTCTCTCTCTCCCTTCCTTTCTGTAAAAAATTAATAAAGTATATTTTTTAAAAAGACCTGGATGATTTCCAGGTCTATAAGAGTTGCCTGCAACCTAACCTATCTAGAGGTCATCTAGAAGATGTTTCCACCAACATAGGCTAAGAACAAAGTATTTCTCTACTCCATTATGGCTCATGGCTCAGACTGCCAATGACAGTGACTTTTTATTCTGCTGATATTAAATCATGTCAGTCTAGTACAGTGGTCAGCAAACTCATCAGTCAATAGAGCCAAATATCAACAGTGCAACGATTGAATTTTCTTTTGAGAGCCGAATTTTTAAAACTTAAACTTCTTCTAATGCCACTTCTTCAAAACCGACTTCTGCGCATGGGCCAAAAGGTTTCAATCACACTGTATGTGCGTGCCCGCCCATGGTATTTTGTGGAAGAGCCACACTCATGGGGAGCGCATTAGAAAGAAGCATGCATCAGGCTATTAACATGATGTCACTGAGCATTGAAATCACCCCACTCACTGCCCTCTCTCTTATTCCATCTCCCTCAAAAACAAATCTTAGGAGCATTATTGGGTTTCTCATTTTGGTTTCCTGAAAGAGAATATATAAATACTGATGAGGTAGAGAGTGCCAAATAGAATATTTCATGTTGAAAGTCGTTATATTTAACATCGGGTATGATTATTCCTCAGTCCTCTGTAAGCATCGTTAGCATGAGTCGGCCTCCCCAAGTCCAGGAGTCTCTGGAACACTTTGAGTATGTGAGCCCACAAAGCTAAGGCCAAACTTTGGGGCTGAGGAAAAATCACACATGTCACGTGCTGCCTGGAGGCTGCTTCCACACACACATGGAAGCAATGGACCCTCAGTGGGCCCTGCCCCCCACCTCCCTTTCTTGCCCAGTTGCTTGCTTGACCAAAATTCAGGAGTTTACCTTAATCCATTTTCAATTTCAGAGGCGGACCTGGACCATTGTTCTTCTTGACTGATTCTGTCAGTCATTGTATTCGCAGCCTCTGTCAGACTATAGTCATCCACAAATTTGATAAACGGGCATGACCCAACTGATGGATTCAAACGTTGGGAAGACAGGCAGAGGAGTTTTGCAGCCCCATGCTGGTTAGTCTCCTTTTAAAAAACTTGTTTGTCTTTTTTTATTTTTTAATATATTTTATTGATTTTTCACAGAGAGGAAGGGAGAGGGATAGAGAGTAAGAAACATCGATAAGAGAGAAGCATCAATCAGCTGTCTCTTGCACACCCCCTACTGGGGATATGCCCGCAACCAAGGTACATGCCCTTGACCGGAGTGGAACCTGGGACCTTTCAATCCGCAGACCGACGCTCTATCCACTGAGCCAAACCGGTTTTGGCTGGCTTGTCTTTTTCCCCTTTAAAGTGTAGAGCTCGGGACTGAAAGCAACGCCACAGGTGGGGTCTAATCTGCGCATAACAGGCATGACTCCCACCCTCTTCATGTCAGTCCTGCGCTTCTACCCACATAGACTAAGAACAAAGTATATCCCTCTCCATTATGGCTCATGGCCCATTCTGCCAATGAAAGTGCCTTTTTATTCTGCTGATATTAAATCATGTCAGTCTAGTCCAGTGGTAGGCAAACTCATTAGTCAGCAGAGCCAAATATCAACAGTACAACGATTGAAATTTCTTTTGAGAGTCGAAAACCAACTTCTGTACATGGGCCAAGAACTTTCAATCGCACTGTATGTGCACGCCTGCACATGGTATTTTGTGCAAGAGCCACACTCAAGGGGCCAAAGAGTCGCATGTGGCTCGCGAGTCACAGTTTGCCAACCACTGGTCTAGTATGCTGGGGTTTGGGGGGCTCAAGAAAAGAAACATTTATTCCTGTTCAATTCTGCCTCATTATGCGAAGACTATGATTTCAGCCTGTTGAGGTCTATGAGGATGCTGAAACATGGGTCAGACACTTAGAACCGCTCGTTCCTCAACTTTGGTCTGACTCCTAAGCACCATCCTCTCTCCACTTCTAGCTCTGCTGTTTAGTTCCAGCAATATTAACTGCCTCAGGGTCTCTGCAGTGTTCTCTACCTCTTCACCACAGAAAGAGTCTCACATTCCCCATGTAAAGGCTCCCACCCAGGCTCTGACCCACCTCACTCAAGCACCGGTCTGTGAAACACAAGATTCAGCACCAAAGGGATCGGGAACTCTGAGGCCCATGGCCAGGAGGCAGGTCTAGCCCTGTCCTACACTTACAATGCTGTCACAGGATGCTCCCAGTAGCTATGGTCCTGTGGGTGGAGCATACAGTTAACATGCGATCTACCCTCATATTTTATATGCGCACAATACGAAATTGTTGTCTGTAGGTTCACAATACAATATTGTTGTCTGCAATTTGTGACTAAGTGCACAATACAATATTGTTGTCTGCAGGTTCAGAAAAGTTAAAAAAGCAGGACTCATACCCTACACTGTCCAGAACCAGCGAGTGTCACTAGACCACATTATTTTAAACTCCCCACCTGTGGAGGTGAGGCAAGCACCAAGTGTGATCATGGATTTTTTTTAAAATATATTTTATTAATTTTTTTACAGAGAGGAAGGAAGAGGGATAGAGAGTTAGAAACATCACTGAGAGAGAAACATCGATCAGCTGCCTCCTGCACACGCCCTACTGGGGATGTGCCCGCAACCAAGATACATGCCCTTGACCAGAATGGAACCTGGGACCTTTCAGTCCACAGGCCGACGCTCTATCCACTGAGCCAAACCGGTTTCGGCGAGATCCTGAATTTTTAAACTATAATTACTATAGAGCATTGACTAAAGATGGGTCAGGTGAACAGAAAAACATGCCCAGCTCTTCCCTGTGCCAGGTCTACCGGATGCCAGGGTCAGTCACGTTGCCCAAGACGGGCTATTCCCAAGCCAGGGCTACACACACCATCGCCTCTGAATCATCTTTCACTTCTTTCGCTAAATAATTCATCTCCATACAGACAAAATGGGTCCCAGGCTCCCCCACCTTCCTGGGGCTGATGCATAATTTACAGAGTCCTGCTCGGCTGCCCCGCACAGGGAGAGCTGAGAGGCCTGGCCACCTGCCAAAGTCGAGGAAGGGAGGCCTCAGCTGCCATGGCGAGAAAAGGCGGCGATATGAGAGAGCGTGTCTGCGAAACAAAGGCACCTGCTGAACCCTCAGTTCCCCAGGCAAAGGCCGTGCGGTGAAGCCTGAGCGTCCGGTTGCCTCCACGGACCGGGCAAGGCCCGGGAGGGGAAGTACAGTCTTACCAGTGCTATAAGAGTGTGTGTAAAATATTAGCCACCCTGCACTCTTCCTCAATAACTAGAATTTCAAATGCACTTACTCTGTGCTTGACACTTTCCTGCAAATTTTCCCTTTTGTTCTCAGAACAGCCGAGGTGGGACAGTATGTTTCCATCCTGTGTGTGAGACATGGAGGCAGGGAAGGGTATCCTTTGTTTGGAGTCTGCGCTTGACAGACTGTGTTCAGGAGAGCTTGCTCACTGGGGCTCAACAATAGGTGCATGTCCATGAGAGAGGAAAACATCATCACGCCCCCAGAATTTCCATCTTCCCCAGTTTTAGGTATCGAAGAAGAGACAGAAACCCAAGCTTTATAAGGTACGGTGTAGGTGAGCAGGAAAAAAGGGATAGTCGGTCTTTAAATAAAAATATGTATTGTTTTTTTTAGAGAGAGAGGAAGAGGGGAAGAGAGAGAAACATTGATATGAGAAACATCAACTGGTTGCCTCCCACATGCATCCCAACCAGGGATTGAACCCACAATCTGGGGATGTGCCCAAACCAGGAATCGAAACCGGTGACTCTTCAGTGCAGACAATGACACTCAACCAGCTGAGCCACACGGGCCATGGCTGGAGCTCTGCCTCTTTAGCTGAGAAGTTAATGTATCTAAACACACTTGAAAGAAGGTTTGAGGAAATGGGTTCTTGCCTCAAGAAAGTATGAATAGGGGCAAAGCAGGGAGACTGTGGATGGAGCTATTAGGTAGTGGATATCTTACAAACCAAAATGTCACCCCGATCTGGGATTCATTCCCTTCCTTGACCTGAGAGCCCTGCCCCTCATTCTGGCCTGCCTTGGTTGAACCTTGGGGCATGAAGGCGTGAATTTCACTTTGGACACATCTGACACTAAGACCGCAACCTCTGAAGAGAGCTTTGTTGTCAAAAACAATAATGAGAGGCCAAAGGGCTGGGTGTGTCTCAGAGATGAGAAAGAATCCTCCTTTACCCCTGGGAGCACCCCAGGCCAATGAGGATTCCATTTCATTCCATTTCTTTGTATTTCTTCACCTGTTCACAGGTGAGTGCGGCCCAACGGGAGCAGAAAAATGGAGGCCCCTTTCAGCCGAACCTGGAGGCTGCTCCAGGTCAGGCAGCTGGGGTCCCCAGGGAAGAAAGAAAAATAAATTAAACTCCTTCATCTGGAAAATAAATACTGAGTGGCAAGTGATTATGTGCATTGCATGAGTGCGTCGGGGAGGTTTAATTCTCTAATTACTGCCTCTAGTTTCCCCACGGAGATAAAAAGCAAGTTGGTAGAGAGAGATAATCAGGGCATTAATACTGTGTCTCCTTGGCTTCTGTAACTTAATGAAATAATAAAAATATCCTCTGAAGGAGTCAGTTCTGGTGAAAAAGAAAAAAGGAAGGAAGGAAGGAAGGAAGGAAGGAAGGAAGGAAGGAAGGAAG
>JAAGEH010000357.1:1466039-1514127 GCA_011751065.1 Lasiurus cinereus
GAAGGAAGGAAGGAAGGAAGGAAGGAAGGAAGGAAGGAAGGAAGGAAAAAAGAAAGGAAGGAAAGAAGGAAGGAAGAAAAGAAGGAAAAAAGAAAGGAAGGAAGGAAGGAAGGAAGGAAGGAAGGGGAAATATTTGAGACAATATGTTCATCTTACGCTTTATTCAAAACAAATCCTAAAAGATTTACTGAGCAACTATTATGAGACTGTGTTCATTCCAAAGTATTCGAAGCTCCATGTCATGAGTTCAGCTCAGAAAACACTAGATCTGGCCTCCACTGGACATTCCCCACAACACACATTTACCACCAACAGTCTATGATTTCACTGACACTCACCTATGTTCTCTTGGAAAGATTATGTCTATTAAGCAAACTACATGTATTAAGTAATAATTATTTCCTTTTATAGTATATAAAATTTTGAATAAGAGTTGCTTTTAAGAGATAAACTCTGGGTTCATATTGAGTCAGCAGAATCATAGCCGAAATATAAGTGGCCATTAAACAACCATGGACAGAGTGAGAGCCTGCTATGTGCCAGGAATTTTGGGGATACTTAGGATAAGAGTAAACAAAATGTGTGGGGGTTTTTTAAACCCCATAAATTCTAGTGGGAAAGTAAAGCCAAAACAAATATACAAAAAGTAAATAATAAATAGGTGAATTAGACTGTATATTATCCTATATAATAAAAGCCTGGTGGCATCACACCCTTGTATGCAACGTCATCACAAGATGGTCTCCACAAGATGGCCATGCACACAGTGGAGAGGGGTCCCAGTGGCTGCTCCACATGGTGAGGCCTGGGCTCCCCGTGGCTCTGCATGGAACAGAGAAGACCAGTCCTGGCATCTCCACCATCTCACAAGAAGGAGGCGCATCCCAGGGAAGGAGACAGGTCACAGCAGGGGAAGGCAGTTGTGGGTGAACAGGCCAGCAGGGGAGGGCAGTTGGGAGCAATCAGGCTGGAAGGGAAGGGCAGTTGTGGGTGATCAGGCCAGCAGGGGAGCAGTTAGGCATCAATGTTTCATGCACCAGGCCTCTAGTAAGATGATAAGTGCTATTAGAAAAGGAAAACAGTGTGAAAGAGGTATCCATGGAGATAAGGGGGTGGTAGGTAGGGGGAGTGTGGGCTGTGATTTCAGAGTGGTCAGGACTGGGTTCATGGAGAAAGTGCCACATAACAGAGGTAAGAGGGAGCCAAATAGATCCAGGGGAGGGGACTCTAAGCAAAGGCATGCCTGCAACATCAGGCAGCAGCCATGCCCAGTGCCTCTGGCCAGAATCCAAGCAGAGAGTGCCAGTTGAGCCAACCAGAGAGAAAACTGCAGGAGAGATGGTGAAGAGCTGTGTCAGTCATCAGAAGGACTCTCTGCCTTTACTCCAGGGGAAATGGGGAGTCTTAAAAGATTCTAAACCAATAAATGGCATGATTAGAAAAGTATCATTTTCCTACGCTTTGTACCTTTAGTTAGTCTACTTATAAGACAATCTGCAGGCTTTCTGGAATATTGAAACTACCTGAAGCAGTTCCCAGGATCACCTCTGGACTACAGAAAGGCCCCAAACCTAGGTCTGGTGCCAAATATTTTATTTTACAGTAGTACCTCGAGATACGAGTTTAATTCGTTCCATAACCTTGAGGCGTGGGAAACTATGAGATGCTCGAGTCGCGGTAAACTGGTGGGTCGTGTGCAGCCGGCCGATCCGCGCGATGACTCCTAGCTCAAATGTTGCTCGTATTTCAAAGCAAAAATCGCTCGCTCAATGGCTCGTATCTCAAAAATCTCGTATGTTAGGGTACTTGTATCTCGAGGTACCACTGTATTTTAGTTTTTACAGAGAAGAAAATGAAAAGCCTGAATGGTTAATGGACTAGCCCCACTAAGCCCCCTCCATGCTGATAATGAATGAGCAAGGAAAGACCAGTCTTGGTGCATTCTACCTTTTCTGCTCACCTTTGTGATCCAGACACCATAGTAAGTGCTTTATAAGCCTGACTTCTCTTGAGACCCACAGACCCCATAATACAGAAGTTGTTCTCTACTCTTTAATAAGTAGTGAGACCCAGAGGGTTGGCTCCACTTATGGAGGCACACAACTAGTGCGGAGTGGAACCGGAGTTTGAAGTCAGCTCTCCACCTGCCTTCAGAGTTCCTCTTTGTCTCTGTAGAGGAGAGTTATAAATATTTTACATATTCGAGGGTGGGGTGGGGAGAGATTAATCAAAGAATTTATATGCATATATGCATGGCCCATGGATAAACAATAGTCCAGGGAAGGCCTGGGGAGGGGGTGGAGCATAGTGGAAAGAGTCAAAGGGAGAAAAAAGGGGACATCTGTAACACATTTTTTCCCCCATCTGTAATACTTTCAACGATAAAGATTAAAAAATACTGAAGTCAGCCGAGACCAGTTTGGCTTAGAGGATAGAGCGTTGGCTTGCGGACTGCAAGGTCCCAGGTTCGATTCCGGTTGGGGGCATGTACCTTGCTTGCGGGCACATCTCCACTGTGGGGTGTACAGGAGGCGGCTGATCGATGTCTCTCTCTCATAGATGTTTCTGACTTTCTATCTCTCTCCCTTCCTCTCTATAAAAAATCAATAAAATATATTAAAAAATACTGAAGTCAGTTTCCTATTTATTTGCATTTCTTGCATCATGTTACTCAGCTTATCATCTTATTTGTGACTCTCACTGAGATGTTCAGGAGATTGACTTAAATTCACAATCTTTGAAATAAATTCCAGTGAGGAAGTAAGGTCATTACATAAGACGTGGCAGACAGGATTAAATCACAGACTTTGTCACATTCAAGAAAGACAGTTTCCCAAGAATCCGAACTTGTCTTTCAATGCCCAGGTCCAGGCCACTCTCTCTGCTCCCTTCCTCAAAAGGGGACAAAGAGATCTCCCCCCAGGCCCAGACCCTCACAGCTGGTAGCGTACAGCCAGGAAGCTGTCCTGTAGAAAGCCCTCACTGTGGGCCAGGCATTTAACTCCATAACCTCTAAGCTTCTCAACAGCTACAATCATTACCTTTATTTTACAAAGGTGTACATGGAGCCTCCAAGAAGCTCAGGAATTTTCCCAGAATGACAGAGCTAGCAAGGGACAAAGCTGCACTCCACACAGCCTTAGAAGCCCATTCTGTGGCACTGACGGAGGAGACTTGGATTCAAGTCCATATCTAGCTGTGAATAAGTAAGTGCCAAGAAAGCAGGAGCTCATCTTATTCATCATACTGGATCCCCAGGATCTAAACTAGTACTGTGGCCAGAGGGGATGCCCAGTGGTTATTTGCTGAATAAATGGGCGAGAGAAGAAGGGAGGAAATGAAGGAGGGAGAGAGAGTGAGGCAGAGCGGAAGGGAGGGAGGAATTCTTCTTGAAGGCTCAAAGTCCTAATGCATAAAACTGTAATTTTATTTTTAAATTCTTACTGTTGAAAGTATTACATATGTCCCCCTGATTCCCCATTTACCTCTTCTAACCCTTCTCCACCTCCTGTCCCAGGCCTTCACCACCCTATTGTCTGTGTCCATGGTTATGCATATATGCATATAAGTTCTCTGTTGATTTCTTCCCACCTACCCACCCTCCCCTGCCTTCCCTCTGAGATTCCACAGTTTGTGTGTTTTTATATAAAGTCTAGTGGCCTGGTGCACGAAATTGTGCACATTAAAAGGGAATTAAAGGAAATATTTTAATATCGCTATTTGCCCTTTCTCTATAATAGAAGTGTCAGAGATGAAAGAAAATTAGTAAAATGTATATAAAAATCTCTCTCCTGTGAGAGTCTGGGGCATACTGCAGGACCCAGAGTCAAGTCCCCGCACACCCATGCGCACCTCAAAATTGCAGCAGATCCAGACCCAGCCGGCTCCACTCCCATCAAGCCCTGCGGGGCAGGGTGTGCAGCTTCAGATCCCCTGGCCCAGGTAGGGGGAACAGCCTCAGGTACCTTGTCAAGCCTTGCCAGGCATGGAGCACAGCCTCAGATCTCCTGGCTGGTACCAAGGTGGGGGTTGGGGGTTTCAGCCTCTGGTCCTCCAGCTTTGGCACCAAGGTTGGGGGCATGACCTCAGGTCCCCTGGCCCGGCTCATGTCCCCCAGTGCCATGACAGGGGGCACAGCCTCAGGTATCCTGGCCCCAGCTTAAGGGCATGATAACCATTTGCATATTAGCTCTTTATTATAGGATTGAACTAAATAATAAAAGAGAAAGTGCTTTATGACCCACAAAGCCATAAGTAATGTTTATTCCAAACATGAGATGCTATGATTTGACCTTATGCTGCTGTTATGTCTCCTCCTTTCCTCTCCTAATGGCCTATAAGTAAGATATATTGTCTCATGGAACTGTGCTAACACATGACCTGCTGAGTCAATAGTCAAGAGGAGGGTTTTGTTTTGGAGATGATACCAAAGGAATCAAATAATTAAATCAGAATAACGATGCATTACTCAAAAGGCAACTGTGTACTATATCCTAGAGGACCTGGCCCTTTAAAAAACAACAAAAGTAATCATTTTCAGGAGTCTGAATCTCCTCTCAAATTCAGAACTTCTCCCTTGCAGGTCATTTTTCTTCAGAATCCATATTGATTGGCAGAAACAACTACAAAAATCAATGGATGCTTACATGCTGGATGGGGAGAGACTGCAGAACAGAGGATTATCCTTGCTCGGGGAGAGCAGAGATAAAGGGGAATTGATCAAGGGTGTCAGGCCAGCAGCCCTTTCATCGCAGTTGGGATAACTCAGAGTTCTGGGGAGGGCAGGCTGCCATCCTAGCTGCCCCGGGTCCCCTGCAGATGCTCTCTGTGGACAGATAAAGCCCCCAGAGCTGCTTAGGAGGCCCAACTGGTTTCCTGTTCTTCTTTGGTGACTTGGCCATTTTTCTCCCCAAAAATCATACTGTCAGCATCCACCTGCTCCTGAGTTATCTCTGGAAAGAACCTGGATTCTCAGCCCCATTCCCCTCTTGTTACTGTCACACACAATCTACACAGGGGCCTGTTTGCCTGCCGAGTACAAAGATGGGAGCTCACAGCCGCCATGGCTCTGCACAGGGTGGTCTCTGATTCATCACCCCAGGCTCTGTCTGTGGAGCTGCCTGGCAGCCAGCTGGCCCAGAGGCCTGGTAGCTCAGTGGTCCCTGGCCATCTTCTCTCATCCCTGCTATGTCCTCTGGGACCCAATCCCTGGCTGTCTCGGCAGCCTTCCTTCAACCCCATCTTTTCTGAATTCCAATACATTCCCCAAACCACTCATTTTTTTATGGGTACCAGGATTTGTCTTGATCAGGTATGTAGACATAAAAATCACTGTTTGAAGGATGAGGTTTACTCATAATCCTCACACCACACCACAGTCAGCCAGGAGACAGAGTGAAGAGGGGCTATGGGCAAATATCCTTGCTGTGGTTTCCACAGGAAGGAGCAGGTAAGGCAGAGTAGGCAGGTGGGGGCAACTGGCTAGTTTGAATAATTCCAGTGGGTTCTGGGGCACACAGAATCCCTCATAGTCTGGTACCTGACCTGGGAGGATTAAAGGAGGGGAATAGTGACCTGCTAGAGAGGGCTTGCGGATATGGGCTGTGGACTGGCTGGTTCACATATGAAAAACACACTCATAGGCCAACCACATGTAGGAATTAGCAAGCCCTGGGAGGGGCAGTCTCTTTTCAGGGTTAGCAAAGCCCCAAGATGTTAAAGCATCAAAAATATAGAATAAATATATATAATTTTGTTTGTCAATTACACCTCTACAGTTGAAATGATACAGAATAAAAAGACATGATTGATACACTTCCACAGTCTCTCAGGCATCCTGGAAGAGATGGTCTCAGACCCCTGGACACCCTGATGAAGGGAGCTAATAATAGCTAGCGCCCCTAAGTATTGTAAAATCCTTAGTTCTGATTCCCATCTCACCTCAATCAGCAATTGATGGAAAGTTCTCGGGACCAACCTAGTTATCTGAGCCAAGTACTCCCCCGGTATTCACAGGAGGATTTAAAAGCAAGAAAGAGAAATCCCTGCCCCTAAGGAACAGTCCCTTCACTGTTTGTAGGACATTAGCAGTACCAGGCAGAGTTTGGGAGGACCAAAGTAATGTATACAGCCTCCCTGTATTTATTCCCTGTGGTTGCCTTAACAAAGTAGCACAAACCAGTGGAAGGGGCTGCTTAAAATAATGAAAAGTTATGCTCATAGTTCTGGAAGCTAGAAGTCTGAAATCAAGGTGTTGGCCAGGCCGTGCTCCCTCTGAAGCATGAGAAATCCTTCTTGTCCTTTCCAGTTTCTGGTGTTACTGGCAAACCTTGGCATTCCTTGGCTTATGGTTGTATCACTCCAGTCTCTGCCACCATCTTCACATGGTCATCTTCCCCTGGTGTCTGTGTCTTCATATTATGTTCTCCTCTCTGTATGGATGTGTCTTTCCTATAAAGACCTGGTCGTGGGTTCTGGCCCTCCCTACCCCAGTATGACCTCATCTTAACTCACGTAGGTCTACAAAGACCCTATTTCCAAATAAAGTCATATTCACGGGTATTAGAGATTGCAAAATACAATTCAACTCCCCATCATGTATTCTCCAACCAGCCAAAGAGAAAGATGGGTACAGAAATAACTTTACATATATTTTTTAGTAAAAATATTTTGAAAAGTTCCCATTATCCACATCTTGATAAAATGTGAATTTCTTTATTCATTGTATCTATCTTCTTATGTTCCTTTCAATACTCTCTCTTCTGTCGGATGTATTTTTCCCTTGTGGCTAGTATCCCTAAGCCATCTCCCCTCAGAGGTTCTTCCACCTCTGATCATGCGGAGAGTCCAGTAAAGAGCCCAAAAGCCCTGGGAGATGGCAGATCCACTCCAAGGTAGATGCTGGGCCTTCAGTAACTCCCAGGACATAGGGAGGCCTCCATTGCAAGACCTCCATTGGGTTGTGACAGCAGTGAGATCTAAAAGAAACTTAGGTTGGGGGATTGCTTTGTACATAGATTTAACATACCCTATACAAGTGTGGAGTTCATAGAAAAGTCCAGTTAACCTCATCAAAGGAGGAAGTTAACTGAGGAAGACAAGACCAGGCTTGTGTTGGGGTTCACATAATTACACAGAAGAAGAGACCAGTGTCCTGAGGTCAAGGGCAGCACTAACATAGGTATGGAGACTGGGAAGTTTAAAGCATGTGTAAGGGGAAAGATGGGCGAACATCACTTGATTGAAAAGGGAGGGAAGGAGGGTGTCGTGGATGTCGGGGAATGGTGATAAGCAGCCGTAGCCAGCTAGGGCTTGGGCAGAGCTAAGTCTCAGGAGGTAGAGAAAGAGAGCAGACAAGATGGTCCTAATGCAACAGGCATCAGAGAGCCACTGAAGCTGACTGAACAGGTAAATGATATGATGAAAACAGTGGGCCCAGAAGATCAGAGGGCACCCAGGGGCTTTGAGGCAGGTGGAGGCAAGGAACCCCACTAGGAGACTACCACAACAGCACAGATGAAGGATGGTGTGGGATCCATCTGAGGCAGGGCTAGGGGTTGAAGAGGAAGGCACAGGGAAGATGGCAGATAACAGCTATGACTTCTGGCACCTCCTCTGTGCCAGATAATTTATATACATCATATAACTTAATCTTCTCCATCATATGTGTTAGGGCTATGACCCTATGTGGCTCTTAGTTTGAAGAAACTAAGGCACAAAGGAGTTATTAAATGCCTGAGCTGGGACATAAACAAGGCCATTCGACTCCAGAGCCTTCTCTCTTAACTGCCATATGGAGATAGAAACAGCAAGGAAGAAATCCATGTATCCCAACAGGTTGACTCACTGAAATCTTCACAACCCACCATCCACCTACACCCTCCTTCCCACCGCCAGAGAACAATGTGAGTTTGAATAACAAGTTCTGGATCATTTTTCTTCTCTTTGAAGCATCTGCCCATGATCCCATAAGACATTGTTTTCAATAAAAGGTGAAAATGCTTGAAAAATGTAAATTCACGGCCAGGCTGCTCAAGGCCATAAACACTGGTGCTCCATTAACTTTAATAGAGCCTGAATAGGAGCAAAAATTCAGGTACAAAGCTGCCCAAGGGAACAAGCTTTTCTCACAGTGGTGGGGAAAGGGCAGATCCTCTGGCCAGATCTGGAGCAAATCAACTAGAAACTTTGCAAAGAAGCATCCCTCAGGTTATGGTTCTCAGCAGCATTATCTGAAAGCTCACAGCAGATTACCTTAATTTCTGGGGTTGAGGCCCAGGCATTCTATTTTTTGAAACTTTCCCAGGATGGTTGATTCTCATGCATGATAAAGGCTGAGAAGCACCATCCTTGGCTACTGCTGAGCAAAGTAGCTGCTCATGTACCATGTGGGAGCTCTCCTTCAACACACTTATTTGGCTCAATTTTACTTACCTGGCCTCTCCCTATATCAGAATCTGTTCTGTGTGTGTGTACTGGAGCTACAGAGATGGAAAGACAGGATCTTGTCTTCCCTAATTTTCCCAGAAATGAATGAAATAGATGATTATAATGGAAGAATGGAATCAGCTCCAGGTTAGAACAGAGCTGAGCACAAAACACAGGGGAGGAAGAAAAGAGTCAGTCTTGACCATCAGAAAGAACCCTGAAGAGAAGTCAACAGCTGGACTGAGTGTTACCAGAGGAATGAAGATAAGCCAGGCGAATACAAGGTTGGGGAAAGCATTCCAAACTGAGAGGACAGCTGGCAGCAGAGAGTGCCCAGGGGCCTATGGAAGTTCAAGCCAGAGGAAGCTCTAGATGCACTGGAGAGGCCCTCAAGTGCAGCCAGAGACCGAGGCAAGGAAGGCTAGATCCCACAGGGCCTGGCGTGTCGTGTAGAGCACTGGATTTTTCTAGACACAGAGACAGTACCTTTGAGAAGAATGGAAGTGTGAAAAAATGTGGGCACCCATAGTGTAAAGTATGTATATTGGTTCTACGTGCACATTTATTGTATCAAAAGGTAGCATTTATCACGTGTCAGATCCTGTTCTAAGCACTTCACCTTCATTTATCCAATTCATTGCACAAGTTTTTATTGGCCCTCTACTGCTATAGACCACACACCAAGCTCTAGGTGCAGAGAATACACAGTAAACAGTCAAAAATCCATCTCCTTGTGAAGTTTACATTTAGGCAGGGGGAGAGGGGAGAAAGCCAATGGGAAGACGAGGTAAAAGACGAAGTGAATTAGATGCCAATACATGCTATCACAAACATAAAAGAGAGGGAAAGAATAGGAGTGTTTGAGGTGTGGTTGTCATTTGATATATCCGCTCGTCTAGCCTATGGCCCCTATTATTTCAGAAGCAGTCATCTAGATGCTACCAAGAAGGTATTTTGTAGATGTGGTTAGAATTTATAATTAGTGGCCTTTAACTAAAGATTGTCCCTGCTAGAATGGGTGGGCCTGATCCAATCAGTTGAAAGGTTTCAAGAGCAGATCTGAGGCTTTCTTGAGGAAGAAGAAATTCTCAGCTGAAAGTGGGATCCAGTCTTTGTGGATCTCAGACTTACCTCATAAGCCCCCACAATTGCATAAGCCAGTTCCTTTCAAATAAATCTTTTAAAATACAGTTCCTACTGCTTTGGTGTCTCTGGTTGAACCCTGAATGATATAAGAGAAAGATGATATTTTAATTAGGGAAGGCCAGATGGATCTCACTGAGAAGGAAATATTGGAAAAAAAAAACAAACCTAAAGTGGTGAGTGAATGAGTGAGCCAACAGCTGAATAAAGGAAGAGAACCTTCCAGACAAAGTAACCACAAATGCAGGGCCTCCTTCCATTTAATCTTCAGAGCAACATTATAAAGTAGGAGTTAATATTATTGTCAAGAACTTTGAAGAGTCTGAGATTTTCCCCGGCTTATCAGTTTACAAGTTATCCTGCCTCACATGGATGCTGGCAGCAGATAATGCGACTCCTGGCTCAGCAGCAAAAAGCTCTCATACTCTCAGCCCTGCAGGTGGCAGGAGCTTTGTGTATGTTGCAGATACCCCAGCTCTCCCCAGATCCCGCAGGGAAGACACAGGTGGGCTCTGATGGATGCGGTGTGGCCTTGTGTCACAGTGGAGAAACCTGAGCTGAGGAAACCCAAATGGTTTTTAATGAGGCCACTCGCAAACCTGCCCAATCTTCGCCTTAGAAAAAGACAGACACTAGAACTTCCCAGATTATCTGCTATACAAATATCCTTGAAAAGTTGGTCAAAGAAGAAAAGTTGTGCCCGAGCTGGTTTGGCTCAATGGACAGAGCATCGGTCTGTGGACTGAAGGGCCCAGGTTCAATTTTGATCAAGGGCACATGCCCGGGTGGCAAGCCCGAACCCCAGTAGGGGGCGTGCAGGAAGACGTCAATCAATGATTCTTTCTCATCATTGATGTTTCTATCTCTCTCTATCCCTTCCTCTCTGAAATAAATAATAATAGTTTTTAAAAATAAATTATTAGCAGTGAATAAGAAGGTAAATAAATAAAATGAGATTGAAGAGAGAGAGAGAGAGAGAGAGAGAGAGAGAGAGAGAGAGATATGAAGGCCATGTCATGTAGGATCTTGCAGACAGTGATAAAATATTGTATATATAAAGGATGTAAGGTTGGAAAATGGTATGACCACTCTGCATTTTCGGAATATCCTCATTGCTATGTGTACAATAGAATCATGGATAACAGAGGGAGAAGTGGAAAGACCAGCTTGGAAATCAGCATCCCAGTCCAGGTGAAAATGGTGGTGATTTGGACTAAAGTAACATCAGTAGATATAAACAGATGTGGCCTAATCACAAGTGTTTTTGGAAAATGAATTAGTGCAACTGGGTATTAAATGTAATGTGATCAAAATGAATCTAAAAATTAAGTGAATTAAAAATTTGATCCAACAGAAAAAAGTGGTGAATAGAATAGAATCAGGAGCACAGAAAGGGAATGGACTGATAATTCTCGGGGGAAGGGGTGAGGGGGCTGCAGGGAGAGACTGGACAAAAATCATACACCTATGGATGAGGTCAATGAGGGAGAGGTAAGGATAGAGGGAGGGGTGGGAGCCGGGTAGAGGGGAGCTATGGAGGGGAAAAAAGAGAAACAAATGTAATAATCTGAATAATAAAGATTTAATTAAAAAATAAATAAATGTAATGTGATCAATGGAGAAGAGGTAAAAGAACTACTCTCAGATTGCAGACTTGAACAAATCTTCTGACCTGTAAAATCCTGGGAGAGAAGCACATCTGGGGAAAGCCACAGCTTCCATTTTGAACATGTTCAGATTAAGATGCCCTGGAGGTATTCAAGGAGAGCTACTGAGACAGCTTTGAAATGTGGTCCCAGACAAGAGAGAATGTGGAAGAAGTGGGAATTGGGGGAATCTCTGATATATAGGGGGGTTCTAATGCCTGGGAAGGTAGGGGGTATAGACAGATAAAAACGTGGGAGTGGGGGCAGGACTCCTACTGAAGACCTTCCAATGTACAGAGAGGGTGAGGAAGAGAATGGGCCAGCTGAAAGGGCTCAGAAGGAACTTGAAGAGCTAGCAAGAACACCTGGAGAATCGGAAGTCATAGAACCCCAACAAAACTATCTTTTGGCTTCTGCACTATGGAGACCATTTGGTGAACATGGGAAAGGCGATTATCCAGGTTGTGTAGGGGGTGGAAGGGGATGGACGCCTGTTAGAAAGGGCAGAGAAGAGATTTGGAGGCAAGTAAATGAAGGCAGCTTGTGAATATGTATCTTTCAAATAGCCTGAATATGAAACGGAAAAGAAAGCTGGGTGTTGACCAGAGGGCAAGTCAAGAGATATGTGAAGGCCCCCCAGAAGGATCCAAAACCTAACAACAGGTTGAAGAAGGACTAGAGAAGTGCAGACATAAAGGATGGCGTGGAAACCAGCGGAAGGAGATGAGATCCATGAATACAAGCTAAAGCAGACTCGGAAAGATGTCCCAGGATCAGAGGGGCGACACAGGGCAGTTCAAGGAGGGGATGGGGACAGACGTCAATGAGCCTACCTTTAAGGGAGTAGGAATGAATCTCTATGTTTGCATCACCCTTTACCTCTGGGAAATTGTTCAAATTCACCACCTCAATTAATTCTACTCTCTGAAGTCTAGAATCCTTATTCCCATTATACATCCAAAGAAATTAACATTCAGACCGGTTCAAGTGATCTGCTTGAAATCACGTAAGATGTTCATAGCAGAACTAGCATTCAAATTCAAGTCTGTGGTTTCTAAACATGGATCACTCCCCACCCTCCTCTCTTTAATCTCCTCTCCTCCCTTCCTCCCTTCCTTCATTTCTCCCTCCTTTTATTCTGTATTTCTCCTTCTCCCCTTCTCTGCCTCCCTTCCCCTCTCTCTCACACACACACATTCTTCCTCTTATCTTTCTTTTTTTTCCTGCTGATTTCCCTGCCCCACTGATTCTTTTTTGAATGCCAGTCAGGTCCTCTAGCAAAATCAATCTTGGAATTAGTGTACTGAAACACTTTGACACCCTCTTTCGACCTGGATTTCACATCCTATCAAAGGACAGATACGCCAGCAGATTAAAGCCCTTTGAAGCCTTCTCAAGGTTGATGCCTCAGTTGTTGGGAGTTAAGGACCTCTCAAGCTCTGGATTTCGAAATCGGCCTCCTTCTTTGCTTTCCAATTTTGTGGACAATTTCTATTTGAGTCCTGCCATCTCTCTGGATGGCTCCCGTATAACGGCCTTAGAGGTTAAAGAATGCATCTGCCAGGGTGGGAAGCAGACCGGAGCCTCTCGAGTTGCATGCTTCACCCTGAATTCCACACTTGCTTATGGTTCAAATTCATTTACGCGCGGCATCAAAATCAACGCATTCTTTTTTTCTCCCGAGGGCATTTAAAATGGCCTTTAAGAGGAGAACATAAGCGGTAGACAGTTAATAACTCTTCCAACTATCTTTCACGAGAGGAACTGTGCACTAGTACACGAATAAGCACCAGGTAGGTGACATTGAAATCCACCGGAAAATAATAAAAGGCCTGAAAGCCAATCAGAGATTTCATAAACCCAAAACACAGCAAGTTCCAGCCACCTCATTAGTATAAAATAATACATCAGCTCAATTCACTTTGGGTGCTCAAGTGGAAAACTTTGCGACAAATAAATTATTTGTAGGAAGAGATATCCGCTTCATTGCCCTAAACGGTATTCTTGTGGCCGGAAGTGTTAATGATGCTCCCAGCCGCCTCTAATGACAGGCACTAAAATCACCCTGTTGTTTAAATAAAGACAGAGGGCTGGCACCCAGGGGAAGGATGCCTGGATTCAGAGTTCCATGAAGGTTCTAGTCCTGGATCCGCCTCTTCTGGTTCTATGAGCGTGCATAGTATTTGACCTCGCTGTTGCCTTGTTTTCTAAATGATGATGATACAAGCAGTTTTTCAAACTCTCTCTCTCTTAGGCTTGCTGTAAAGCAGTGGTTCTCAACCTTCCTAATGCCGCGACCCTTTAAGACAGCTCCTCATGTTGTGGTGACCCCCAACCATAAAATTATTTTCATTGCTACTTCATAACTGTAATTTTGCTACTGTTATGAACTGTAATGTAAATATCTGATATGCAGGAGGTATTTTCGTTGTTACAAACGGAACATAATTAAAGCATAGTGCTTAATCACAAAAACAATATGTAATTATATATTGTGAAATATTTATTTCTAATGACAAATCAATGAAATTTTGTCTTGAATCTTGGTGTAGCATGGGCAACAGTCTTCATATGACAACAGTAAACTACATGGCTACACTTTGCTACACCGAGGAGCCGTCTGTTGGTTCCTAAGACCATGGGAAATAGGTGTTTTCCAATATTCTTAGGCGACCCCTGTGAAAGGGTCGTTCGACCCATAAAGGGGTCGAGACCCACAAGTTGAGAACCGCTGCTGTAAAGGCTGCTTATGTGAAAGCGAACAGCATCCAGTGAACACTAGGTGTCAGTTTCCTTGAACCCTTAGATTCTCTGTTCCCACCCCTCTGTTAGTGCTCAGTCAATGCTGGATTCTGAGTTGGTCTTCAGAGTATATCCGTGGCTCACTAAAGCAGCATATTCTATTGTCTATATGCTGTGTGCCCCATCCCCTTCTTAAAGTGCCCAGGTTTGAAGGAAGTCTTACTTGGAGAGAGCTCAGAGATCCCACTGTCTTCCCTCTTTCTCCAGGTGGGCAAATCCGTTTCCAGCTAAAGGAAGTAACTAGCTCCCTCTCCCTCCGCTGATTAGGAAAATGTCTTCACACTGCATTTCTGTGAGCAAATAGGAGTTGAAGGTGAAGGGACATCTTGTGACATGCGTCGCAGGTCCTCGGTAATTGAGGCAAATTCACGGGGACAGAGCAGGGAAGGGCCCGAGAGCCCGTTGGGTGGAAAACAGCCAATATCTGATCATGGCTCAGTGCTCATTCAATTTCCCTCCTGCCCAAACCACGGCTGCAGGTGCTGAGCTGAAGGGCTTTAAACAAAGGCAGTCACAAGCCCGGGAGATGTGACAAATACCTCATCATGGAAGCATCGATGAGGATAGATGATGCAGCTATCAATGCGACCTCCCTGAAGAGCCAAATTAGAATGTTCCTGTCAACTGCATGGACTTGTTTGCTTCAAATTTTAAAAAAAAAAAGGAAGTCATTTGAGCCATAAACTAAAGTCTTTAAGTAAAGCTAGTTGTGTACAGAGTATTGTAGAAGAATAAAAGAATACTAAAGTTATATAACATCCTCAGTGACCTCCAGGACTGGATGATTATTTAAAGAGATAAAGCTCAGCCTTGAAAACAGAGCGACAATGAAATAGATCCTAAAGGGATGACCAGTGACGGGCACAGGAAGGGAGGCTGCCTGGGTTATGCCATCAACAAACAATATATACATTTTTATTCACATAAAGGCACGGTATGAAACCCTGAAAATAAAATACAGTAAAAAGCATCCCCTTTGTCTTCAAAATGGAGGACTGGCTACAAGCTTCCATTTCCCCAATACAGCACCTGAATGCCAGAAAACTCAGGTACCATAACCTCAGAGTCCTGCTTTGTTGAGATCCCAGCTTGAAAAACTGCTCTTTCAGTAAATACAGGTTTACTGACACAGAGCCACAGTCCGCCCTCCCCATGAGGTCAGTGGCTGAATGGAATAACTGCAGCAGGGGCTGACTGGCCTGAAAAGGTGTACTCTCCAGGCCTTTCGAGAAAATGGCTTTAGAGAAAGAGACCAGAATCCTGGGGGTGTACAGGTGAGCGGAGGGTTTGCACTAGAGTTTCACACCACCTCTTAATACCTGTGAGACATTGTGAACCTCTCTGAACCTCTGTTTTCTAATCTATACAGTGGGTAAAATAGTACAGTGGTACCTCGAGATACGAGTTTAATTCATTTTGTAACCTTGAGGCATGGGAAACTATGAGATGCTCGAGTCACGGTAAACTGGTGGGTCGTGTGCAGCCGGCCGATCCGCGTGATGACTCCTATCTCAAATGTTGCTCATATTTCAAAGCAAAAATCGCTCGCTCGATGGCTCGTATCTCAAAAATCTCGTATGTTAGGGCACTCGTATCTCGAGGTACCACTGTATTTACTCTATAAGACTGTTTTGAGGATGAAATGAGGCAACATATTCAGTAACATAACCATCATTAACATAGTGTTTGCTAGGAGAAAATTTTTTAAAAATATGGATTTTTGCTGCTTTTTTGTTAAATTGTCTGCTGTTTAGCTCCTGTGAAAAACCTTACTGAAAGAGAAGAGATTTATGGAAGATCATTCAAAAGACAAGTAAATGGTACATCTTTTCCCCTAGGCCAGTGTTCTTCAAGTTTTACTCAGAATCCACCTGGATCACAATCATTGGGAATAGTTGTAAGGGGGGAAAATGCATATTTCTTGGCCCTCCCAAAACTGCTGAATGAAACCTGAAGCTTGGGCCCAGGAAACACATTTAGAATCTCCCGTGATTCCTAGGCCTGATAAAGGTTAAGAACCACTGTCTGCCAAAGTAGGCAATGAAGCATTTTCTACAGAACACAGGGTCAGGCTTGGAGCCCCCAGTTTCAATGGTTAGTGTTCATTTTTACCACAAGAAATGTAATACTATGACTAGGAAGTCATCATTTTTTGGGTACTAGGGTTTAGTCTGAAACTAAAAGATATATTGAGGTTTAAAATTGAGTCCATTGCACCAAAACCAGTTTGGCTCAGTGGATAGAGCATCAGCTTGTGGACTGAAGGGTCCCAGGTTTGATTCTGGTCAAGGGCATGTACCTTGGTTGTGGGCACATCTCCAGTAGGGAATGTGCAGGAGGCAGCTGATCGATGTCTCTCTCTCTCATCGATATTTCTAACTCTCTATCCCTCTCCCTTCCCCTCTGCAAAAAATCAATAAAACATATTAAATAAATTAATTAAATTAAATTGAGTCAATTGCAACGTGACTAAGTTTAAAAAGTATGAGAGCTGCACAGCCATGGAAAACTAGTGATGAATATGTGGAAACCAAGATGAATATGAGGAAATTGCCAAGAGAGCCCCTCCATGCACAACAGCAGTCCAGTGCATCTTCCCGAACCATTTATGTTATCTAAGATTTGTGGCAAAGCTTTATTTTTATATTAAAACACACAGGGGGTTTGCTAAGCAATGGAATCTACAGTAATAAAAGCATAATATGCTAATTAGACCAGACGTCTTTCTGGACGTTCTTCCTTCCACACAAAGCTGTGGTAGGCAGGGCAGCCAGATTTCATGCATTGGGCCTCTACTGTAATATAATAGAACATAATATACCAGACTCCAAAGAAAGTTTATGCTATTCCCCCCAGATCCAGACATTCTAGCCATCCTCCTAAACCCCTACCACATATAAATTCTCTGTCCTATTTGTTGTTGATGGTTTTTTTAATATTTTTAATTGATTTCAGAGGAGAAGGGAAAGAAAGAGAGGGATGGAAACATAAATGATAAGAGAATCAGTGATCAGCTGTCACAATGGGGATTGAGCCCACAATCTGGGCATGTGCCCTGACCAGGAATCAAATGATGACCTCCTAGTTTATAGATTGACACTCAACCAGTGAGCCACACCAGCTGAGCTGTCCTCTGTTGTAAGCAGTCTTGGATAAAAATGTTTAGACAAAAGTAAAAACAATACAGCTCTAGGACCTCCTGCTCAGACCTCCCTCTCCTCCCCAATCAATCAAACCAAAATATGCTTCTATGAGAGGAGCTGCTCAAAAAGTCAGTAGTTGATGGAGAAACCAAGATGGTGGCTTAGGTGAACACCTAAACTACTGTCTCGCACAATAATTTCAAAACTACAGCTAAAAGACAGAATAGACATCATCCAGAACCACAGGAAAGCTGGCTGAGTGGAAATTCTACAACAAGAAGGAAAGAGGGGGGCTCATGGAGACTCAGAGGAGCTGCAAAAAGCTGAGGTATGGAGACACATGCGTGGAGAGGATGGGTGACTGAATGCCTGGCTGGCTTCCTCTACTAGAAGGGAGATGGAAACTCCCAACTGCACTGAACCTGAGTTCCAACTGCACTGAACCCCAGTTCCAGGCAAGACTCATACAGGGGGAGTCTGGACTGTCGGAAAAAGGGAGGAGTGCACTGCAAAAGGCAGAGGTCTAGAGGCACACACGCAAGTATGCACAGCGAGGACTGACAGCTGAGTGTGCTACTGGCTTTCTCTAGTGGGAGGAAGATGGAACCTCCCAACTGCACTAAACTCCAGTTCCAACTGCATTGAACCCCAGTTTCAGGTGAGACCCTGGGGACCCAAACTGATACAGGTCCCTGGAGCACACAGAAACTCAGGGGAGCAGTGAAAGGCAGAGGTCTGGAGGCAAGCACATGCAAGTGTGCACAGAGAGAACTGTAGCAATTACTGAGGGACACTGAGACCCAGGGGCCTCACAGGGCAGGGCTGATGGGAATCCAAGGTAAGCACATAGGCTTTTGCATTTTTGCAAGTCTTGTCTCATAATGCTGACTCTAGCACAGAAGTTCTCCTGGTGTAGACACAGAGAATTCTCATAACCAATTGGCCTGGAGGTCAATTCCCCCCAGTGATACTAACAACAATCAAGACTTAACTACAACAAGGCTGTACACACAGTCCACAAAAGGGTACACCAAGAGTGTCCACCTCAGGTAACTGGAGAGGCAGAACTACAGGACCATATAGGACACCTAGCACACAAAGCTACTCTACCAACTCCGGAAGCAGTGAAAAACATGGAGACAAAGAAACAGATCACAAACAAAAGAAATGGAGGAAAACAAATGACTGGATATAGATTTCAAAACCATGGTTATAAGGTTTTCCAAAAATTTCCTAGAAAACATTGGTAAATTTAGTAAGACCCTCGAGGATATGAAAAAGGACACTGACTGAAATAAAAGATACTATACAGAGACCTAACAGCAGACTAGAGGAATGCAGGAATCAAGTCAAAGATTTGAAATACAAAAAAGCAGAAAACGCTCAACTAAAAAAGAAAAAAGAATCCAAAAAAGTGAAGATAGTGAAGTTGGGACAACTTCAAGCATACCAACATCAAAATTATAGGGGTGCCAGAAGAAGAGAGAGAATCCAAAGAGGACCACACCAAGACACATCATAATTAAAATGCCAAGAGCAAAAGACAAAGAGAGAATATTAAAAGCCACAGAGAAAAACAGTTCATTACCTAAGAGGGAGCACCCATACGATTGTCAACTGATTTCTCAACAGAAACTATGCAGGCCAGATGGGAGTGGCAAGAAATATTCAACGTGATGAATAGCAAGAACCTACAACCAGCTCTAGCTGGCTTGGCTCAGTGGATAGAGCATCAGCCTGAGGACTGGAGGGTCCCAGGTTCGATTCCAGCCAAGGGCACATGCCTGGGTTGCGGGCTGAATCCCCACTGGGGGATGTGTAGGAGGCAGCCAATCAATGATTCTCTCTCATCATTGATGTTTCTATCTCTCTCTCCTTCTCTCTTCCTCTCTGAAATCAATAAAAAAAAAATACATTAAAAAAATTTTTTTAAAAAAGAACCTACAACCAAGATTACTCTACCAAGCAAAGCTATCATTCAGAACTGAAGGTCAGATAAAGAGCTTCACAGATAGGAAAAAGCTAAAGGAGTCCATCAACACCAAACCAGTATTATATGAAATGCCGAAAGGTACTCTTTAAGAAGAGGAAGAAGAAGAAAAAGGCAAAGATAAGAATTATAAACAACAAATACATATCTATCAACAAGGGAATCTAAAAATCCAGTGAATCAAAAATCTGATGAACAGAATAAACTGGTGAATATAATAGAATCAGGGGCATAGAAAGGGAGTGGACTGACAATTCTCAGGGGGAAAGGGGTGAGGGAAGTGTGGGAAGAGACTGGACAAAAATCATACACCTATGGATGAGGACAATGTGGGGGAGGTAAAGGCAGAGGGTGGGGTGGGAACCAGTTGGAGGGAAACCTGGGGGTGGGGGTGGAGGAACAATTGTAATAATCTGAACAATAAAGATTTATTAAATTTGAAAAAAAAAGAAGTCAGTATTATGAAGAGGCACCAAAAGCCACAGGCTATCCCATGGTATTGTCAGCATTACCGCTTCCATGACTATTAACATGCCAGGCACCAGGCTTTCCAAGAAGCCTTTAAAGTTTAATTAGCATCTTTACCTTTCTCCCCTCGCTTCCTGCCGATAAGATTCTCCCAGGAATCCCTGCGGGCGCACCATCTCCTCCGCTAATGGTATTGAATTTACACATCCTTCCCAGACTCCTGATACAATGAGGTCGGCCCTGGAATTTATTCACGTCTCAGACGGACGTTTGCCCCTTAGCCTGTAGCGACTCCCTGAATCAAAATCTGAATAAGCCTGAGGTCTTCTGAACCAAAGTGGATGGCCAGGGCCTCCTTTTCAGATCTCATTTTCTTAAAAGAGTTGGTTCCGCGTAGTTACTGCCTCTTTAAAAAAAAAAAAATCTAATTACTAGCTCGTGGATAATAACCCTTACCCAGCATCTTCTATCTCCAAAGTGATATAAGGGCCTTTGAGTCCATTTGTCTATTCAGTGAATTTTCCATCCTTAATAAAAACAAGTTTCAGGCACCAATTTCAAAAGCTGATGCAGTTGAACCTGCCTCCCGGGAGCAAGTGCACTAGATACATATTAATGTGCAAAAGCACGGCTGGGTCAGGAAGGGGACCTCAGAGGCTCGGGATGGGGAGCCAGCAGGCGAAGGTTCCCTCTAGAGATCTCTGACTGTGGCCAAGTCCTTTCACCTCGGTGTCTCAGTCGCCTGGTATGTAAAATGGGAATAATAAATAGGCCTCACGCATATCACAGTTTGTTACAAGGAATAAGTAAGATGACAGCGATGGAAATGATTTTTAATACCAAATGGATAAAATGCATTCATCATCACCACTCCCCAAAAGAGATCATTTTTATCCAGATTTGGGTCACGATGGATAAATCTAGAGATTTTCCTCCTTCACTTCTCAGACAAAATGTTTCAAAAGTCCCTTCTGTTCTAAAGGGGAAGAAAAGCAGAATTGTTTGCCATGCATTTGCTCAGGAGTAAAAATAACTAATGATCACTTACTCAACTCCCCCCAGGATTCTAAGAGAATGGGTATAATCCTCAGATCTGGATTCTGGAATAGAAAGCATTACTGTGTCCATTTTACAGAGGAGAAAACTAAGGTACAGATGCTGTTAATATCTTGCTCATGTTTACGCAGAAGAGCCTGTTTTCTTAACCAAGAGTTTCTAATGTTAATCCAGGAACCGTGAAGAGACTTTCCCGAAAGCCTGTGAGATTGAAACTATTATCTTAATAATGCTAAGATGGCATTTACCCTTTTCACTCTCACAAGCCTGTACTGGGGTTTTCCAGAACCTTCCTGACATGGAGTTGGATGCGGAAACACATAGAAAAATCCTGCCATCCTCTGCTAAACCAGAAAAGATTTGCAGAAATGTAAAATAATACCACACTTTTCATCATTTTATTTTGGAAAATATAGGGTGATTTTTTAAATTTAAAATGTGATTGACTGCCGAGGCCGGTGTGGCTCAGTGGATAGAGCATCGGCCTGCAGACTGAAAGGTCCCAGGTTCGATTCCGGTCAGGGGCATGTACCTTGGTTGCGGGCACACCTCCAGTAGGGGGCGTGCAGGAGGCAGCTGATTGATGTCTCTCTCTCATCGATGTTTCTAGCTCTCTATCTCTCTTCCTTCCTCTCCCTAAAAAATCAATAAAATATATTTTTTTTAAAATGTGATTGACTTTAACATGCAATGCATTTTTATTATTTTTTCTAATGAACTCATAAACACATCCTTTTTTAATTCTCGGTTTTAAATTTTCAATAGAATCAAGATCAATGCTAGAACAACGTTAAGCCAAAGCTCTTTGAGGCCCTTAATAATTTCTAAGAGTTGTAAGTGGTCCCCAGACCTAAATCTTTGAGAACTGCTACTGTAGGCAGAGTGTCTCTCATAAACCCCCACAAAAGCTGTATTGTTAGTTCTGGCTTTTGACGAAGAAATTGAAGCTTAAAGAGGTTAAGTAAGTTGTTCAAGGTCACACAGCTCACAATGGAGGCTTTCAAGAGACAAGCATTCACCAGTCTTCTTCTTTTCTCCGCTTACTGTGACTCTCCCTGCCACGTGTGCCACCAGACACGCCCGCTGACACAAAACTCGCCAACTTAGCGGCCTCGCTGTGCATTACTCCTCAGAACCTAACAGCTCAGGAGTCTGACAATTCGCTTCTGAACTTCTACTTGTTTGAGATCCGGATTGTGCTAGATTAGAGTGGATGGCACCCAGCATTAGACTCTTCTCTCTCTTACCAAATTCCCTATCAGATAAGCATCAAATCCATTCTGATGATGAACTTGATGTTTTGTCACTACAGAGTAGGGAAAATGCTGCTTGTCTCTTCTCCACCATCCAATTAGTTTTGGAGTTCAGGAAGAAGATGTATATAGTGGGGGGATGGGGGCTAAGGGAGGAATAAGGACACATATGGAACATGCTAATCAATAAAGAAATTTTTTAAAAAAAAAGATGTATCATTGTTCTAAACCAGTCATGATCATTTTGTTCCACTTGACAAGTGTTTAGTCTACAGCGGGTCACATGACCCCTTTCTGGCCATACATGGAAAGTCACTGGACTGAATTTCCAGGAAACTGTGGCTCTCACGGGGAAAAAATAGACTTGCGGGGCGGGGGGGGGTGGAATGAGGTTTTGGCTCCATCAAACACCATTGTGATGTCTGCATGTTTTGAGTTTTCTTGAAACAGTGAGGTTACCAACAGGAGAAAAACCACGAAGAGAATCACAATAATGCTTACATTATTGGACTGTTAAATTAGAACTAGCAATTGCTTACCTCCAGGTATTTTATGAGATATATAAACCTCTATTTATTTAAGTTCTTCTTAGTTCATTATTCTGCTACTTCAAGCCAAATGCATTACCATCTGAGAGATGCAGGGAGGCTTTTGCAGGTGGTAAAAATATTTCCATGCACGAGATCTCTCTGCCAGTAAAAGTAGATTCTGATAGTACACAGACAGTAGATACATAATGAAATTTACAGACAAGCACTTTAAAGTGCACATATACTATATATACACTGAGTGGCCAGATGATGATGATCTCTGAACGCATAATAATCTGGTCACTCAGTGTATATCCTATACAATAAAAGGCTAATATGCAAACTGTGCCCTCGACCAGGAGTTGGACCGGCAGGCAGGCTGGCCAACCACCCATGTGCCCTCCCCCAGACTGGACTCCACCCATGCACAAATTCATGCACCAAGCCTCTAATACACACACACACACACACACACACACACACACACACACACACACACACTAGAGGCCTGGTGCATGAAAACTGTACATGGTGGTGGTGGGTATGTCCCTCAGCCCAGCCTGCACCCTCTTCAAATCTGGGACCCCTTGAGGGGTCCGATCCCACTGCTGTCTCCCAACTGCCCTCCCCTATTGGCCTGGTCCCCCCTCCCCAACTGTCCTCCCCTGTAGGCCTTGTGCCCCCCCCAACTGCCCTCCCTGCAGGCCTGGTCCCCCTCAACTGCCCTCCCCTGCTGACCTGGTCTCTCCCAACTGCCCTCCTCTGCTGGCCATCTTGTGTCCACATGGGGGTAGCCATCTTTGACCACATGGGGTGGCCATCTTGTGTCTTGGTGTGATGGTCAATTTGTATATTACTCTTTTATTAGATAGGAGATATATAAGTATATATATACTGAGTGGCCAAATTATTATGTGTTCAGAGATCATAATGATCTAGCCACTCCATGTATATGCATATATACTATATGAAACATATGATGAAAGAAGAAATTGGAAAAACAAAAAGGAACTCAAAGGTAACTTCTACACTTGAAAAAATATACTGTCTAAAATGAAAAATTCTATGTATGAAATCAGTAACAGATTAGACACCAACAGAAAAAAAGATCAGTATGATCTAAAAACCAGAGCAATAGAAACTACTCAAATTTAAGCACATAGATATAAAAGACAGATAAACAATTAACAAAGCCCCAATAACATGAGGAACAACATCAATTAGCCTAATATAAATGCAACAGGAGTCTGAACAAAGGAAGGAGGCAGAAGAGAATGTTTACATAAATAATGGCTGAATTATTTTTTCAATTTGATGGAAACCATAAAAAGTTCAACAAGTACTGAGCAAAATAAAAACAGAGAAACCCATAGGAAGGCCCATCATAATCAAATTGACAAAGAGAAAAATCTTAAAAGAAGCCATAAGTAAAGCTGACACATTATATTCAGAGAAACAAAGATAAGAATGACTGCAGATTTCATGTCACAAACAATGCAATACAGGAGACAATAAAACATCTTTAAAGTGCTGGAGCGTGAAAAAAAAAAATGACATTCTGTATCCAGTGAAAACATCTTTGAAAAGTGAAGAGTAATTTAAAATGTTTTCAGATAAGCAAAAACTGAAGGAATTTATTGTGAAGCTATCTTCACTAGAAGAAATGTTAAAGGAAGTTCTTTGGACAAAAAGAAAATTATACCCTGTAGACGCTTGGATCTACTCAAAAGAATTCAGACCAGTTTAGATAATAATGATCTGTGTAAAAGAAAAAATCGTTTTGCTTTGTTTTAATTTTAAGGGATTTGTTTAAGTTTTAAAAGTAATAATGCATCAGAGTATGTAACATGTAGAAGTAAACTGTATTATGACCATTGTATAATGCTGGGGAAAAACAGAATAAATACGAGGGTGCATGGTAATAAAGCTTCCAAACATATGAAGTAAAAACTGATAGAACTAAAGGAAAATGGACAGATTCCCAATAATAGGTGGAGATTTCAACATTCTTCCTCTAGTAATTGATGGATAAATTAGACAGAATAAGGTCTAATATAAAACTTAAACATCTAATTTTATCTAATTGACATTTATCTTAGCACAACTAATCAATGACAGAATATAGATAATTCTGAAGTATACATAGAAAATCCACTGAGATATCCCATTATAAACCAAGTCTCAGAAACTTCAAAGAATAGAAATCATACAAACTATTTTCTCTGATTATAATAGAATTAAACTAAAATTAAAAACAGAAAAATATGAAAATTACAAATATCAGGAAAATATAATCACTCCAAAATAAACCATTTTTCAAATAAAAACAACAGAGGTAATCAGAAAATACTTCAAAATTAAACATGCCATGCTCTAGCTGGTTTGACTCAGTGGACAAAGCACTGGCCTGCAAACTGAAGGGTCCCAGGTTTGATTCCAGCCAAGGGCACGTGCCAGGTTGCTCAGTGGAGGGAGTGCAGGAGGTATTTTTAAATTAAAATATTTTTTTAAATTTAAACACACCATATCAAAATTTTTGAGATGCCCAGCCAGTGTGATTCAGTGGTTGAGCTTTGACCTCTGAACCAGAAGGTCACGGTTAGATTCCCAGTCAGGACACATGCCAGAATTGTGGGCTTGATCCCCATTGGGGGCCTTGCTGGAGACAACAGATCAATGACTATCTCTCATCATTGTTTCCCTCTCTCTTCCCCTCTGAAATCAATTAAAATATATATATTTTTTAAGTGAGATAAGTATTGTCTATGGGCCCAGAAAATAAAAGGATGAGTTGGACCCTAGCCTGTTTGGCTGTGTGGATAGATTTGGCCTGCTGACTAAAGGGTCCCAGGTTCAATTCTGGCCAAGGGCACATGCCCGGGGTTGCAGGCTCCATCCCCAGTGAGGATGTGCAAGAGGTAGCCAATCAATGATTCTCTCTCATCATTGATGTTTCTGTCTCTCTTTCTCCCTCTCCCTTCCTCTCTGAAATCAATAAAAATATATTTTTTTAACAAGTAAAATGATAGATGCATACCTCTAAAAAAAAGATGAGTTGATGCCCAAGGCTTGTAACAGATTAATACATAATTAATGCCGCCACTCAGTCTACGGATCAGAACTTCGATGCTGTTCTGAACAAAACAAGCCTTGGATCAAAGCGCTCCGGGTGTCGTGCTTTGGCAAGGGCACTGCCTAACTGCGCATCCGAGGGCTTTGATGGGTCTGATGTCACACCTCCTTTCAGCACGCGAGGGGCCTTGTTGGAACACTAGCCAGCTGACTCCCACAGACAAGGGGATGCGTGAGTCACCTGGGGGAGAGATCAAGACCCCAGCTGCCAACATGAGCAATTTCCAAGCTGAGAGTTTGCCGGAGACAATGTGGTGCTCAGGAGAGAGAATTTCTGCTGGCTTCTGCTCTGCTTGTTCAGAGCGGATAAGCAGTGCCTGAAGCGAGCCTGCCTACAGCAGCGTTCCCGGCCACAGCCACGGGAGATTGCCCCCCAGGGAACTGTGAGAAATGTCTGGAGGCGTCTGTGATTGTCACAGCTCAGGGAGAGAGTGCCACTAGCATCAAGTGGTAGAGGTCAGGGAGGCTGTGAAATGTCCCCCAGCGCATAGCATGGAATAGCCCAGCACTACAATCTAAAATGTAAGAAGTGTCTCGGGCGAGGAGCCCTGTCCTGTAAGGGAAGCCCATGGCCATTCCCATGGTTTTCCTGGAGTTTTCTGCTGCTCACTTTCCATAATCTGGACCCAGTCAGGTTGACTGGCCTCATCATCAATGACTGCCATGGTGAAGAGCAGGACCATCTGGGGTCAAATCCAAGGTGCCTCACTTATCAGCTTGGGCAAGATCCTTCCTCAGTTTCCTCATCTATACAATGGGGAGGTGAATATAACTTGTCTCCACAGGGTTATTTAAGAACTCAATGAACTCCATGGGAAAACTTCCTGTAAATTCCTTCGTTAATTTTCTAGCATGGAAGAGGTAATGTCCACAATGACTTTTCTTAACCACGGCTTTACTTGGTTTATTGTTATTTTTTGAAGACACTCCTCGTTTTGGCCATGCCACCAACTGGGAAGCCCTTCTTTCTTCCATCCTACCACCACCTGTGGTCATTCTTGTTCTCCCTTAAAGTCAAGTTCAAATGTTTCCTCTGGGAAAGCTTCCCAGACCCGCATGGAGGGATCAGTCAGTCCCTGTTCTTTGTCTACCCTGACTGCCTACTAGAATGTCAGCTCCTGAATGGCAGGGGACAGATCCTATCGCCCTGCCTGTCCTGGATCAGGCCACAAAGAATATCCTTTAAATAATTTCATTCCACCTTCATCACAATTGTTGGCATTTCTTTTGCCCCTTACTCCCCTGAGTGTGTTGCCTGACTAAATAGTGAACTCAATAGACGTGCTAAGGTCACCTCCAGCGGCCAACGTCTCTTGGGTCAAAGGATTTGCAAGACTTTCTCTGAGATGGAATGGGAGTAGAAAGGGTCAAGTTCCATGGAGAGGACAAATGAGGATCACCCCCCATCACCACCACCCATTCATATCCAAGATCACCCCCCGTTACCATCACCCATTCATAGTCACTGCTCATGGTCACTAAGAATCTCTATTGATCCAGCATCATCTGAACTTTTTCCTTGATGGAGGGATCAGCACGATCCCTAGTCTTATGATTACTTCATCACTGTCACATGGCGTGTCTATCTGCCCAGGTAAGTCTAGTCACCCAATGTCTGTACTTTTAATCACTCTGAGTTATTGTCTTTCAAATAAATTGATTATCACCATTAGAATGAGAATACAAAAATCTGGTGACATATTCATAAAGCTCTTCATACCCACAACAGCAGTTATACATGCCAAATTCCAATCTTTTTGTTTTCTTAACAGCAGAGATCATTCTTCGAGAAAAAGCGTGAAAGCAAATCTGTTTTGCAAGAAGACATAACACAGAGCTGTTCTGGGTTGAAGGAGGTGGGACTATCAGAGCCAAATCTATCCTGTTACGACCTCCCCACACCAGGTGCCCCTTAAGGAATTCTGGGCAACCAACTGGTTCCACCTTCTCATGCCACATCCACTGAAATAGAGACTCGGGAAAAGGAAATTATTTGCTAAAGCTAACACTGCTCAGGATCAGGGATTCTGGGTCTCCTGACCCTGAATTCAAAGCTCTTTGGAATCATTTGTGAATATATTTTGACAGCTAGACTTTCTTACTGAGAAGTATAAAAATATAAAATAAAGCCAAAAAAAATCTCAAAGGATTATCATAGCTCATCCAATAGGATGCCTTCCGTTGTGAGATACAACCAAATTTCAGATGTTAAAAAAACACTGCCTTCAAAATCAATGACGTGTGGTAGATGTGTAAAGAGAATGTTTATTCTTTTGAATTTTGGTGAAAGACACTTCTATTGGTTTCTCCCTTTGTTGATCAGCTCTCTGTATTCTAAGACACTAGCTCTATTTTTTGAAGTCTTCTTTGGAAATTGGTGAAAGTTACAGAATTTCTACCTAGAAAATGCACCCATGTTCTTCTTGTACAGTTTGGGATACAGTTTATGGTCCTCTGAAAGGCATTCCATGGAACTGATACATTTTATGTTTTCTTAATTAGTATTAACCTCCATTTCTGGAGCTCAAATCTTCCTCACTAACTCCGTCCCTGTGAAAAGGAAGAAGAAATCTTCTACCCATCCTTGCTAATACAGAATTAGCCGCTGTTGTGCAAAAGTGGGGAGCACTTATAAACTGTACATAAATAATGTATATATTTTTATACGTTTGGGCATATATAGGCAAACAGCTATAAAACCATCACCACAATTATGGTAATAGATATATATTATTTATCTCCAAAAGTTTACTTGTATCCCTTTGGGTTTTGGGGGGTTTTGTTTTTGTTTTTGTGGTAAGAACACTTAACATGAGATCATCTAGTTCACTTCTATTAAACCGCTTGTCCTAGGTCAGTGGTTGGCAAACTGCAGCTTGCGAGCCACATTCGGCTCCTTGGCCCCTTGAGTGTGGCTCTTGCACAAAATACCATGGCCTGGGCGAGTCAATTTTGAAGAAGTGACATTAAAAGAAGTTTAAATTTCTTTCTCCAAAGAAATTTCAATCATTGTACTGTTGACATTTGGCTCTGTTGACTAATGAGTTTGCCGACCACTGTCCTAGGTGAACTAACTAGTGAGTAGCAGAGCCAGGATTCAACCTGGGTATTTGTACTGTAAAGTACCCTTATGATGCCATTTGCTTTTCAGATGGGATATTAAGGACCAACACACAGACACAGGCAAATATTCACAAACACGTGCATGATTTGGAAAAGAGAAATGCTAGTAAGCCAAACTTATAAAAGTCTCATAATAAAATGGGATTTGGAAGCCGTGAGATTTCTACACAAAATAGCACTACTTATAGGGTGAATTAAAACTCTGTCTCAAGCCGAGGCCAGTTTGGCTCATGGATAGAGCGTCAGCCTGGGGACTGAAGGGTCCCAGGTTCAATTCTAGTCAAGGGCATGTCATTGGTTGCGGGCACATCCCCAGTAGGGAGTGTGCAGGAGACAGCTGATCAATGTCTCTCTCTCATCGATGTTTCTGGCTTTCTGTCCCTTTCCCTTCCTCTCTGTGAAAAACAAATAAAATATATTTTTAAAAAAACACAACTCTGTCTCAATAGAAATAGATAGATAGATAGATAGATAGATAGATAGATAGATATACACTGAGTGGCCAGATTATGATCTCTGAACACATAATAATCTGGGCACTCAGTCTAATTATACACACACACACACACACACACACACACACACACACATACATACAGTGGTACCTCGAGATACGAGTTTAATTCGTTCTGTAACCTTAAGGCATGGGAAACTATGAGATACTCGAGTCACAGTAAACTGGTGGGTCGTGTGCAGCCAGCCGATCTGCTTGATTACTCGTATCTCAAATGTTGCTCGTATTTCAAAGCAAAAATTGCTCGCTCGATGGCTCATATCTCAAAAATCTCGTATGTTAGGGCACTCGTATCTCGAGGTACCACTGTGTATATATATATACACACACATATATATACATGAGAGGCCCAGTGCATGAATTTGAGTGTGGGTGGGTGGGGTCTGGCCAGCTTGGCCAGGGGGTGGGGACATGGGCAGTTGGCCGGCCTGCCTGCTGGTCCAACTCCTAGTGGAAGGGACAATTTGCATATTAGCCTTTTATTATATAGGATAGACACTGAGAGGCCAGAGTATTATGATCTCTGAACGCATAATAATCTGGGCACTCAGTGTAGATAGGTGATAGGTAGGTAGATAGATAAATTTACTCATCTCTCCATTCATTCTTTATTCCATAAATGAGAACACTGAGAAAATTAGAGAGGTTAAATAAGAAACTCTCTGAGCTCACTCATCCAGGTAATCTTTGAATTCAGAACCACGTATTCCAAAGACTTCCTAACATGTTTAGCAATGAGAAAATCAGTGTGACAGAGGCGATGGGTGGAGTGTCTGAATTATGGAACCCGGGCCATCTCCTCTCAAGATGCAGTCCTAGCATGATCCATGCGGCTTCCCTTCTGAACAGACAATTCCATCCACTCCGCCCCAACAATGAGCAAGAAATCCTCCATTTTGTACTGAATTCTCTCAACCCAATATGTGAAAGGGGGGGAATCCCTAATGTAAACAGGACAGCTGCAGAAAGCCACCCATCTAGGAAGCTCTCTGCCTCCTCCCTGTATCCCAGGGGGCCAATCATCATGGCCTCGCTTCCAGGAACACCAAGGAGCAGGGCCTTTGGGAAGAGGATATAAGCCCAAATGGAAGGAAGGCAGGCTTAGCACCTCAGGTCTCTGACTGGCTCCTCCCTGGAGCTGGAGCTGGGAGAGCAGATGTGAAAGCATCACCAGCTGGTGTGTTTCCTGGCAGGGACACCGGCCGCAGCCTTGTCTGCCCCCAGCCACAAGCACAGAGCAAATAAATTCCATCTGCAGCTCCCTTCCCCTCCTTTACCGGGACCCCGAGGCAGGAGAGGAGAGCAAGCCAATGTTTGGGGGGCCCAGCAGGCCCTGGGCTCTGCCTCCAGTGGAACCTGGCTGATGGATGGCAGGCTGGTAGTCAGCAGATGACGCCTCATTATACTTGTAAATCCACATACGAAACACCCCAGTGCCCCTGGCATCAGGGCCGCAGCCGATGCCCTCACCAGCTTCCCTCCCCGGACGCACAGTCTGTCTCTCAGCAGCCCTGGCCCTCCTTTCCGCGGGGTTGGGAGGATGAGGAGGGAGCTCTTGGACAAGCCCAGGCCTTCCTGGCAGGGGTGGGGGCAGAGCGGGGAAGCCCACCGCTCTGTGCTACCTTGGTCTCCTCTCCTGGTCTGTCCAGCGGACGTTCTGGCCCCTCATCTCTCATGGAAGGAAACTGCAGCCTCTTGTTGACTCTTTCCTAGACGTCCCTGAAGTGAACAGCAAAGAAGAGATGAGAGAGAGTGAGTTTCCATGCCTGACTTCCGGCACAATTTTCTTCCTTTGAAAAAAATGTATTCACATCTGCTCTCTTCGCTGCTCTTCGTTCACATACCCACACCGTGTCTACTGCTATGAGCCTTTGATGAAACTTTTGGGAAGTTCTAGAACAGTGGTTCTCAACCTTCCTAAGGCCGCAACCCTTGCATACAGTTCCTCATGTGGTGGTGACCCCCAACCATGAAATTTTGCTACTGTGATGCATCGTGATGTAAATATCTGCATTTTCCGACGGTCTTAGGCGACCCCTGTAAAGGGTCGTTCGACCCCCCAAAGGGGTCGCGACCCACAGGTTGAGAATCGCTGTTCTAGAAGAAGATTCAAAACACCAAGGTAAAAGCAGAATCACCAGGTTCCTTCCCCATGTCAATTCAGTGACACTTTTTCAAGCACCAATCCACACGTGAGGCACCATGAGAGACGCATGAAGAATGGGGAGCTCTCTCTCCTCACGAGACCAACTTCAATCCAGCACATACATGAGCAAGAATCCCAGATGTTCATCATCCAATCATTCCACAAACACTTAAAACCCCCCCTCTTTTTTTAAATACATATTTCTTTGTTGATTTCAGAGAGGAAGGAAGAGGGATAGAGTGATAGAAACATCAATGATGAGAGAGAATTATTGATCGGCTGCCTCCTGCATGGCCCCCACTGGGGATTGAGCCCACAACCCGGGCATGTGCCCTTGGCCGGAATCGAACCAGGGACCCCTCGGTCTGCAGGCTGATGCTCTATCCACTGAGCCAAGCCGGCCAGGGCTTAAAACCCCCTTTTTAAATAAACTGTACGATGACACCACTGAAGGTAGGCAAAATGTTTTTCTAACATGAAGACTTGAAATTAAAGAACTTCATACTGATATGTATCAACAATTCCATCAACAATTGTCAGGGGCCTACGGTATGAGTGATGCTGTGCATTAGAATCTATGAAGGATGAAAAGATAATTAAGTAATGGATCCAAGTCTTAAGATGCATACAACCATTAAAATGTGTAAAATCAAGCAAAGAGATGGAAACAAATAACACTGATTTCATCCTGAGACACTACACTGAGACACAAGGAAGGAGGAGAGAACTAAGATTTGTTGAGCAGTTACTTGCTATACACCTTGCGCTTTACACACATGAGTATTAGTAAAGTATCTTCGGCGATATTTACTGATGATCTACTCGATGCTCTAGGCCTAGTGACATGGTCTTGAGAGGAATAGAAACAAGAAAACACACAATTACAAGGTAACAGAAAGTAGGAACAGGGAAGTGCAGGTAACTAAGGAGAACAGATAGGCCGTCAAATACCAATCTGAAAAAAATCAAAGAAGACTTCCAGGAAGAAGTGACTTCTGCACCGAATTCTGAAGAATAAACCAGCCAAGCAAATTACAGGAAAAGAAAATAATATATGCAAAGTCCCATGATGACAAAGTTGTGATGACAAAGGTTTAAGTTTCTCACTTAATAGGAATAAAAGCTGAGAAACTTATGGAACTTTCCTTAAATCACACAGCTGGGGAGCAACAGAGTTGGATTTGTGTCTGCACCTCTTCCACCTGTAAAAGTTAATAACCGAGGAAGAGAGATAGATCCCAATTGGAGAGAAGAGAGAGGGCTTTGATAAAGTGGGTTGCAAAGAGTAGAGCAGAAATGAGAGGAAGTAGATGCTAGAGGAGGGGAAAACTGAAGCCACGGGAGTATTGAGGGGCAGGGACTGGCTGAAATTTAAGGTGACTGTGGGGTTGGGGGAGAGGTGTTTTGAAAGTTAAAGTTGGAAGAAACAGTGATAGGTAGAAATATTCATCCCTCAAGTGAAAGATACCTCATTCCCACCAGCCGGATCATTAAGTCCATATAACACTGGGCATTTTAAGTGCCAAACGAAAGGAGAATAGAGACAGAGGAACCATTGGACTGTGGACTGAATATTTATGTTCTCCCAAAATCCGAAGGTTGAATCCCTCACCCCCAAAGGGATGTATCTGAAGATGGGGCAGTCATTGGGTTCAGATGAGGTCATGGGCGTGGACTCTCAGGAGCTGTTTGGTGCCCTGATGAGGAGGTGAAGAACCCAGAACTCTCTCTCTGCCATGTGAGGACAGAGCACGAAGGTTTCTCCATCTCTGCCAGCAAGTGGGCCGTTCCCCGGAACCAAATTGGCCAGCACCTTGATCTTGGACTTCACGACCTCCTGTTTCTGTTGTCTAAGCTACCCAGTTTACCGTAATTTCTGATAGCAGCCCAAAATAAAATAGCCCTATTATGGGAGACACTCCTTGGCCTGAAGGGGTGAACCCAGAATCTTAACCACATCACCAAGGAAAAGGGTTCAGGTATCCACTGTCAGTGAATCCAGAGCGACTGGGAGATTGTCACTCCCAGAACGCCTTGCAGCGGTCCACCCATCCACCCTTTCTTCTTTATTATTTTCCTCCCTTCCTTTGTTTCTTCTTCTCTTCCTCCACATCAAATGCATAGTGAAGTCCATTGTTTCTTGGGGAAAAACAAACCCAATTGAATAACAGAGAATTTATGAAAAAAAAGATTCACCAAAAGAAACACCTTGTTTTATAATTAGATACGATGGAATATCTTAACATGTGGTGAGTTTTTAATTATTTTGTCTGGTTAACAAACAAATCATAATTTGATAAAAAAAATTCAAAACTAATTCCTTCAAATTCAGGTTTTAACAGCAAATTAATAACTACAGGGGTTTTGTTGGTGGTGGTTGTTATTATTTGTTTGTCATCTTATTTTGGTAATCTCCAGTAAAATCAAAGTCCATGTGAGATAAAAGAAAATAGCATCAAAAAAAAAAAAAGGAAAGAAAAGAAAATGTCCTAGAAGTCAGTGGCAGAACAGAACTTTCTAGTGGTTACCAAGCAACTCTCCCAGGAGAGAGGATAATGGGAAAATGCAGGGACTTTGGAGCCAGCAGACCCATGAGCTCCCCAAACGCTCTGATCCTGACACGTCACTTCTTTCTTGGTTTCATTGGAAAGATGGGGAGACTGATCTGTGTATTCCTTGCAGGATTGTTGTAAGTATTAAATAAGGGGGTACATACACATTCCTAGCACTACACTTGAAACATAGTATGTGCTCCATAAGACCCCTCCTTACAGTCACCCTCCCACTCTTACTTTCTCTCTCTCCAAAAACTACACCCCTCTCCACTATCACACTCATAGCACTGCACTTCAATTTCCTGATGACTAGTCTACCTCTCTCATTAGAGATGAGCCATTGAAGAATAGAAAGCCACATCTTATACATGTAGCTCTGGCAACTAATAGTTGCTCAATTAACCTTTTCTCCCATGATTGAGTTTAAAAGCTCTCAATTCCATTAAGAATCTAAAATTGACACTTAAAAAAATATATACCACAAGCCAGGATATATGTGTTGCTAAATTCTATGGCACAGACTTGTAAGGGGTTTTGAAATTCAAAGAAGAAGGAGCCAGCATGAGGACCCATCATCCTGAATAGCATTTTGACCAAATATCTAGCTATGATGGCACAGACAAGTTGACACACCAAATAACCATCACGCAAACCAAGCCCTTCAAAAATAATGGCCAAGCACAATTTCCAATGAGTTTGGGGAAGGAGTATTTTGTTGGAAATGGTGGATAAGTTTCAAGATAAAAAGAGAGAGAGCCAGAAATGTACGAAGACACAATAATTAAGAAAATAATCCATTTCGTGTGCAAAGTATTATCTCACAGCGTTACATCTCCCTATACTGAATAACCCTGTGAGCCAGTCTGATTCCCATTTCTCAGATGAAGAAAGTGAGGCTGATGACGGTAAATGACTCTTCTAAGACCACCAAGCCTCTATCCGGCAAAGCTGGCAATGGACCCAATGTTTCCCGAACCCACTGTGTACCCCTTGAACCCAACTGCCGGTCTCCAGAGGAGCTGAGGTGATCTGGGGCAGAACGTAACTCGGAGGAGGAAAGGGGACAGAAAAGCAAACACCACCCCTGAAACCGCAAAAGCTATAGTGTGTGATTCTGGGGAATGGCCCTTTCAGAGGCCAACTGTGGCCGAAACTGGTTTGGCTCAGCGGATAGAGCGTCGGCCTTCGGACTGATGGGTCCCAGGTTCGATTCCGGTCAAGGGCAGGTACCTGGGTTGCAGGCACATCCCCGGTGGGGGGTGTGCAGGAGGCAGCTGATTGATGTTTCTCTCATCCATGTTTCTAGCTCTCTATCTCTCTCCCTTCCTCTCTGTAAAAAAATCAATAAAATATATATTTAAAAAAAAAAAACAGAGGCAAACTGTGCCTTAGCATCTTTGGGCAGAAGGACAAGTTCTGTTTCAAATGCCCTCAGGGGCCACAGCTTCAGATGTGATAGAGCAGGCGGCCAGCACCGGGGATGTTGGGTGGCGCTCCTGTCAGAACAGGTTCAAGTCCCATCATCGCTCACATCTCTTGCAGACTGCCCGCCTCGGAGCCCGTGTATTCCCACTTTCAGAAAGACTGCAAAAGCTTTTCCTTCCTTGATGCGGGTCTGAAAATTGAACAGACTCAGAGAACCCCATTCTCTGCTCCCGACTGCCACCCGAGACTGGATTTTCTTACAAAGAAAGCAGCACAAAGGGAGGCAGAAGAGAGGGCTCCACGGGCGGGGGTGGAGGGCAGTTATGAAATTCTCCGGTGACTATTTTCATCCTGGCTGGCAGCCCGTGAGTCTGCTGGGTTGGCTTCGAGTGGGAGTGCGCAGGGTCAAGCTTAAGCGAGGGTCTTGCACTGTTTTATTGTCACAGGCCGGGAGCAAAAAGGCCAGGGTCGGCCTGGCACCTGCGGATGTGCTTGGGGGAGGGCGGTGACCTTGCTGGTCCTTGCCTTGCCTCCCTCCCAGGAGCGTTGACACGTGAACACGTGTTCTGTGGTCCAGAAAGCATCCTCGCAGTCGAAGCCATGATCGTCATCGGGGTGCAAAACTAGAGCAGCACTTACCTCTCTCCTTGGGGTGACGCCATGCCAACCTCCAGCTGGGGCTGCTCTGGGCTGCAGCCTTGGGGACCTCTGTGGCCAGGGATAGTGACGCTAGAGAAAGTCCGACACCAGGCAAGCAGGACCTCAAGGCCCCCAAATTGTCATGGGGCCCGCACTTATGTAACAGTGCTGGTGGGGAGCCGGGGGGAAGGTTTGCATCCACCTACAACAGCAACTCCTGCAATCAGAAAACAAACCCTTAGAAACAGAACAAGCTTATTCTTTGGGGTCAGAGAGACCGTGATGAAATCATGTCTCTGTATACAAGAGCTGAGTAACATGAGATAGTTAGACATGCTTTATGGACCTCCATTTTCTCATTTAAAACAAAAAAAAAAAACAGGCAATTAAAAAGAATCATATTAACAAATGTCGTTAAAGTGCCCACGCAATGTTACATAAATGCCAAACAAATGTTAGTCCTGTGGCGCTTGGACTCTTCACTCCCCATAAGGCACCAGAACAGAAATGACAGTTATTGCACAGAATGCATAAATTGTCAACAAACAGATGAGAAGATACTGAATTTCATGAGTCGTTTCGAAATGCAGATTAAGCCACAATGAGATACTATTTTACACCCACTCGTTTGGCAAAAAAATTGAGAAGATAATACCAAGTGTTGGTAATTGGTTCACCTCTTTAAGAAACCGATTTGGCCTTAGCTTATCTGGCTCACTGGATAGAGCATCAGGCTGTAGACTGAGGGTCCTGGGTTTGATTCCCATCAAGGGCACATACTCAGGTTTCAGGTCAATGCCCGGGTAGGGACATACAGGGGCAGCCAATCAATAATTCTCATTGTTGATGTTTCCATCTCTCTCTCTCCCTCTCCCTTCCTCTCCAATACACACACACACACACACACACACACACACACACATATATATATATTTTTTTTTAATATGTACCAAGGACTATTAAAAAAAGAAACCAATTTGTGTTAAGCTAAACAAGTACATGATTCCAGATCGTTAGCTATGCTATGCCTCTGCTTAGAATGCACCTCCTAAAATAACCTATCTAGAAAACTCTTATTCATGCTTTAAAACTCTGCTTAGACGGCATTCCTTAATGAAACCGCCTCAAATTCCCAGATGCAAAAGGAATCCTTCCTTCGGTGCTACCTGTATTGCCGTCTCCTCCCATATGACAGTGCAATATAAGCATGTTTACACTCCTCCCCCGCTGGCTTAGGAACTCCTAGAAAGCACGGCTCTTTCCCTTGCTGCCCAGGCCTCAGCATAGAGCATTCAAGAGATGAACTTAAGTGAACAGACCCCCTGTTTCCCACATCCCTCTTTGTAATCACCGCGCCCCCACTTAATTCTGTGGCACCCCCACGTGTGGCCTGTGCTTCCTGGGCCGGGAAATCCTGGACTTCCCACACCATTTTCTACGTCTCCCTAAGCTTCATGGATCTCCCACATGCAGGGTTCGGGTGCACATTCACAGGACTCGAACCCAAGGTGAATGAGACCATTAAGGAACCCTACCCACATCCTAAGTGAAATCGCAATAAAACAAACAAAACACACATCTCATTTCTGAGTGACTTCCAACTCCAAAGCCAGTTTTGATTTGAAGAGGATATTGAATTCCTAACGCCGTGAACTCCTGTGGGAGCATTTTCCCATCAAGGACTTGGATGGAGGGGCCTGCTGGCAGCCAATTAAGATGCGTATTTGGTGTCTGGCAGCTCCCTGCCCCACTCCTTCTGTCCCCGGATCAGCAGGGACCTGGTGTTGAGTGGCAGCTGCGGGCGAAGCGGCAGTGACTTGGTTACGCGGCAACCTGCGTCGTCTGGCTGTGTTTACAGTCAGCCCAGCTGCAGGCAGTCTACAGTAGCTCAGACACTTGGGGAACAAGAATTGCTTTTCCAAGTCAATATGCGATGCTTGCTGGCATAATAGAAGGAACGTTAGCGACAAAACACTGAGATAGATTTCCAGTTCCACTGCTCGGAAGTTCTCTGACTTACCCCCCAAAAAGGTTCCTCCCTGGACCTCACTATCCCTGTTTGAAAGCGTAACTCTTTCTGTAGGATTGTAAGAGGTTTTCAAGATTAAAATACAATGAGGAACTTAAACTCAAAGGTAACATACAAGTGTTAGCCAACACTTTTTAATGCATTCTATGTGCTAGACATGATTATAAGTGCTCTATATATGTTGAATTCTTTCATCTTACCAGCAATCTTATGAGTAAAATCCTATTAGACTCGTTTTAAATATTCTATGTAATAAAGAGGTAATATGCAAACTAGCAGTCACACCATCACAAGATGGCTGTGCCCACAGCAGAGGCGGGGTTCCCATAACAAGTGATCAGCAGGACAGCCTAGGTGCCCGTCAGCAGATGAGTGGATCAGAAAACCATGGTACATCTACACAATGGAATACTATGCTGCCATCAAAAAAAGAATTCTGACCATTTGCAGCAACCTGGATAGAACTGGAGAGCATTATGCTAAGTGAAATAAGCCAGTCAGTGAAAGAAAAATACCACATGATTCACTCATTTATGGATAATAAAGAACAACATAAACTGATGAACAAAAAGATAGATACAGAGGCAGTAAAGCATCAAACAGACTGTCAAATTACAGCGGGAAGGTTAGGGAGAGGTGGGGTAGATAAGAGATCAACCGAAGGACTTGTATGCATGCAGATAAGCATAACCAATGAACACAAGATACTGGGGGGGTTAGGGGATGCATGGGAGTAGGGGAGGGGCAATGGGAAGATATGTATACATTAATAAAAAATAAAATAAAATAAATAATAATAATAAAGTGATCAGCAGGGAACTGATTCTATGTGGAGCTGGGCCGAGGTGGTGGACCTCAGGCTGTGCCCCCACCCAGCGGGGCTTAACAGAGGACCTCAGGCCATGCCCCTGGCCCCAGCACCAGGTGGGGCCAGGGATGCACCCTCCGCCCTGGCACCTGGCTAGGGGACCTCAGGCTGTGCCCCCCGCCCTGGCGCTGGCCTGGGGGACCTCACGGTATGCCCCCATCTCAGTGCCAGGCCAGGGGACCTCAGGCCATACCTTTTGCCCTGAGCCGAAGAACCTGAGGCCATGCCCTGCAACCAGCATCGGGCTGGGGGACCTCAGGCCATGCCCCCTGCCCAAGCATCAGGCTGGGGAACCTAAAGGTGCACTGGGGGACCTGAGGCTGTGCCCCACCCCCCCTGTCTGGCAGGGATTGATGAGAGTGGGACTGGCCAGGTCTGGATGTCACCCAATGGGAGTGGGGCTGGCCAGGTCTAGGTCTCGTGTGATTTTTTTTTATATATATATATTTTATTGATTTTTTACAGAGAGACAGAAAGTCAGAAACATCGATGAGAGAGAGAGAGACTTCGATCAGCCGCTGCACGCCCCACAGTGGAGATGTGCCTGCAAGCAAGGCACATGCCCCCAACCGGAATTGAACCCGGGACCCCTCAGTCCACAAGCCGACACTCTATCCACTGAGCCAAACCGGTCCTGGCTCTCATGTGATTTTTGAGGCATGCACAGGTGGGTGGGGACTTGACTCGGGGTCCTGTGGTGCACCCCAGACTCTGACAGAAGGAAGATTTTCATATGCATTTATTAATTTTTTTTTCATCTCTGACACTTCTATTTCAGAGAAAGGGCAAATAGCAATATTAAAATATTTCCTCTAGTTAATTCACTTTTAATGTGCACAAATTGTGTGCACCGGGCCACTAGTGAAATAATAAGAACACAAGAAAATGTAAAAAACTTGCTATGATTACAAAGCCAGTAATGGCAGGATTCGGGATCTGAGACCAGGCACTTAACCATTTGTTAAGGTGCTAAACTGAATACCCTGGGAATTATTTTTCTGTTGCGTTAGCTTTGTTTTTAATAACATCCATCAGACCATGACATGGTACTTTAAAAAGCACCTACCATTTTGTTATAATATAGTATTTACTTGTTTGTCTCCCTCATTAGATAGTGAGCTCCTTGAGGGTGAGAACTATATTGTGGTCATCTGTAATAGTCTAAGCACTTAGTACTGGGTCCAGCATATTGTAGGTAGAGCTAGATAGATGGAGGGGAGAGAAAAATAAAGGATGGGTGACGAATGAATGGATGAAATGTATAGATAGATTGTAGATGGATAAAAAGATAGATGTATGATGAATGAAATGGGTAGATAGATGTGTAAATGGATGGAAGGATGGATAAAGGGATGAGTGTATGATGGATGGATGGATGGGTGGATGGATGGAATGGATAGATAGATGGGTGGATTGATAGATGGATGATGGATGGGTGATAAGATGAATCCCAAATTGTCAGTTTCGTAGCACGGTAGCCCATATACTGAACCTATAATTGTGCATTTTCTCTATCCTCCTTGAGTTGTCTTGATAAGATTAAATTATGGTATACCTTGAACCTCAGAGAACCCATTTGCTATACTCACAGTCTAATTCACAAGATTTGAAAAGAACACAAGAAATGAGGTTGACCCAGTGAAGGACACAGGATTCCCGCTGCATCTCAACAGAGCTGATTCTGTAACTTTGCCTTGTATTTCAGGCACCGTTGACTTCCTTGAGCACTCTGAGAATGAGATTTGTGTCTTGCACATCTGTGAATCCTGAGCACGCCTAGCGCAGTTCCAAAGCAGACATGCAATGAATGAAAGGGCAAGCTGACCAGTTGGCCACACGCCCCAACTGTCCTTTTTTGGGCCCTCTTTTCCAGTCACATTCAGCAGGTATCTCTCCACCTGCTCTTGCCCTCCTTCCTAGGAAAGGCTCAACTGGCAGCCATTTGTCCTCTACTGCACATGTAAGCGTCAACTTCACTTTGATTTTTTGTATGTAAAGGGTTTCCTGTCTAATAGAATAGTTTTTCACTATAGCCATCAGCAAATTTTCCTCTTAAAAGTCCCACAAAGCTGTTCTAAAAACGTCAATCTGCCAAAAAAAAAAATTGTAAGTATAATCCTATGGCTGATGGCTCATAACCTTCTATGAGAATACTAGGCTCCTTCTGCTATGTCTTTGTCTCCTGTTATGACTCATTCCCTTTTCCTTACCATCCTTAGTTTCTTCTCCCTGAGAATATTGGGGGGAGGGGGCAGTGTTGAGGGGATCAGTGTTAATGAGAATAAAAAGGAGGAAAGAAGAGAGGGGAGGAGAAGCCAAATAAATTGTACTGGCCAATGTTTATTGAGTGTCTATGGCCCAGTTATTGCCTATTATCTCTCAATTTCATAATCCCAATTTTATGCTCTACTCTGACGCTGGGGCTGAGACTACAAAGTACCTTTTCATTGTGTCAGCTGCTTCCTTTATGCTCTGCCAACAGGGACACTGGGAGAGATTGGAGGGACAGAAAAGGATGAAGAAACAAGCTCCTCTCTTCTTCTGTTTCTGTTCCTGTAGGCACACCCCCAAAAGCTCTCCCCCTGGGCATTCCAGTTTCCAGTGTGTTGGTGGGTTGGTGGGTATCCCCGTACTCCCAGGATTCGTCTCACGGTGCTTCCAAAGAAATACCAGCTCTGGCTGGCCAGTGTCCCCTCCGCTGACACTTGGGTCCCAAGGCCTTCCTCCCGGCCTCCAAGTTCTGATAACCCAACCTCTCCCCCTCCTTCTCCCCGGGAGCTATTGTGATGCTGCCTGTGTATTTTGTTCTATTTTGGTTTGGCTTCTAACTGTTTCCTCCTCCGACCCTTATTTAATCAATTCTGCATATTAAAATCCTTGTTAAAATGCTAGCCGTAAGGAGGGTTGCTTTCCTAGACCAACCCTGACGGATTGAACGCATTATGCACCAAATACTAGGCTCGGCCTTCTACAAATATAACTGCATTTGCCCTGATCAAAAACCCCGTTATGACATTATTCTCTTTGTTGGGGATGCGTAAACAGAGACACGGAGCTAGTAAGTGCTTGCCCGTGCTCACACAAGCTTAGCTATGGGGGGCTACAAGCTTTTGCCTGCAATGCAGTCCTGTCTCAAAATATTTATTTCCGTGGGACTTAAGGTTCTTAGAGTGAATTCATGTCTTCGGTGCCAGGGTACTGAGAACCCAACATATATGCACAGGTCCCTAAAGGAAGAGGCACGCCGCACTCCTTCTCTGCCCACAGATGGCAATCACACGGAGATTTATTGCCAACAGATGGCTGCAATATCAGCGCCACACCGTCATACCTGGAACACTTAAGACCAACACGGCAATCCAAAGCTATTTCCCGCCTACACAGCTGAAAGGGAATACAATTTCAATGGAGAAATGATTGTCTTTCCCCAAAGTTTCTGATCAAAAACAGCACATCAAGTCTGCAGTGTTGGCTGGAAGCCACAGCCAGACTATCAGCTTCCTTTCTCTCTCATGATCGATGGCTCCTGTTCTCTCAGTGGCTGCCAATCTCTCCCCTTCTGTGTGTCTCCCTACCTCCTGGTCTCTTGCAGGAACGTCCACCCTCTCCTTTTGTTATTTTGTCTCCCCATCTCTCTCCTCTATAAGGAAAAGAAATCCTTGCGAGACAGCTTAATCCTGGGAGGGAGAGATTTGATCAATGTTTTGAACTTGACACTGGAAAATAGTCCCACTACTGACTTTCTCATCAAAAAGTTACCTCTAACCCAAAACCTCCTGGAGCACCAGTAATTCCTTTTGTTTGCTTGTTTGTTTCTTTCTTTGTTGTGATTGACAGATGTGTGACAACAGAGCTACCCTTACTGAGATCCATAGACGTTACGAGATTTTATATTTTCTCCCGCACAAGGAACTACGATGGACCGTCCCTTCTCTTTCACTTCTCCTTTAATAAGTTCTATCTCATTTCCACCTATTAACAGCCAGAATAAGGTCTCTCACGGGTCTCTCCCCATTTTCTTCCCTTCTGGTTTTGAGAGTGATTTCTAATCAGGCTGAGGGTCTTGGATTTGGCATTTTACCCAGTATGGCTTCTCCTAATTGTGGTCTGAACTGTATCCACTTAAAATGGGGCCCAGCGATACCGCAGGAAGGAATGAAACGGCATTAATTTCGTGTTTGAAAAAAATGTTATCACCCGAAGTAGAAATTATCCTTGAGAAGAGCCTAGAAGAGGTTAGCTATTTTGTCACATCTTAACGGGCACCTTCTTTCTGCCTGACAGGAATGTTCTGGAAGGGCACCACGGATGGCACCAACAGCCACCTCAATTAGCAACCCCATCAGTGCAGGTGCCATGAAGGGCCCTCGTGAGGGAGCGGAGAGTGTAACATCGGGGAGCGAGACCAGCCTGCTGTGGACGGCAGCTTCGCACTCACTCTGTTTTCCCCAGGCCTCAGCTCTCTCATTTTAGAAAACGTAGACCATGCCTACCTCCTCAAGTTGGTAAGAGAAAGGCCATATTTATGCTTATATTCCTAATCATGGCATGTACTCTTTCCTTTGGGGAAATTAGGATTAAATAGACTTGCTTAGGAATTTAATTTTCAAATGTAACGCCGCTTCTAACGGAAAATACTAGTACATTGCACTCCAAAGGTTTGGAACACAAGGCATTTATCACTATAACTATAGAAGTACATTCTCACAGTACTCATTGTTTCTTAAGAGAGGGTCAGGTCCGAAATTCTCACTTTTAAATTGGAACAAAAAATGAAAAATATTAAACTCCAGGGACCATTCTAATGATGAGGAAACTCCAGATCCCATTACTTCTTCTCCCCTTTACCACCTTCTCGGTACCTAACACCCTCGGTTTATGTCGATCTTCTTTCCAAAGACCTAGTTACAAGGAACAGAAATGCTATTTTTAAAGACAAAAATGTCTGCGGGTGCAGTGTGGCTTCATTTTATGAAAGCTCTGGGAAGCTAAGGGCCCAGGGAGAAAGAATTTGCCAAGTAATTCTCCCTAAGAGCTAATTTGCTCTACTCTATTTTTTAGAGATTGGTATCCTCACTGTGGCTCACGGTGGGATAGGATCCATTTATTTCTGCCTCGCCTGTGCACACCGAAAACTAGTCTCAAGTTGAAATTTTATTGTCATGTGGAACAACAATCCAGTCAATAAACCTTCCCTGAGAATTCAGCGTTCTGTGAAAAGAACTATCCTCGGAAGTGGCCATATACATAGCTTCAGGTGGGAAAATTCAATATCAGTAGAGATGATCATCCAACACTCCACTTCTCAATTCTTTCTCTCCAGCAACAATTCTGTCCTCCATCCTGTCTCAGCCACCCATTGTCATAGCCCAGACTACCATACTCGGCTATCCCTCTTTAATAGCAACTTTAAGATCTCCACACACACTACAATGCCTTATCCAGCTCTCTCCTGCTTTGCTCACATTCCAACAATCCCTCAACCACACACAGATTAAAACCCAATCCATCTTTACACTTTCCCTCACTCATTTTGCTCTTATTCAACTTAAACTACGAAATCCATCATTGTAATGTCCTCTACAGACACTCCCAACTTCTCTCTCACTCTTGCCTGAAAAAAAAATCTTAAACCATGTGTAAAGCCAATTCTCCACCTATTCCATGCCTGCAGACATGAGCTGGAGGAAAACATATAAGCACATGCATGGTTCCACTTTGAATTCATGAGCACTACCTCCCAAGAGTCCTCACCGCTGTTCATGAAATAGCCCACCTTCCCTCAGTCAACCATCTCTCCCAACTTCCCAGCTGTCTGTTTCTCACCTGCTTATCTCTCACCAAAAGTCTGCCATCTGTTTCCATGTCCTTACTCTTAGCTGATGACCTTGCATCGATTTAACGGGGCTGTGCATGCTGTATTTCCTCCACACAGGGATGAAGTGGCACACTCCCATCTCTGGCCAATCCCTCCATGTGTCCTCTAGATCCTATCCCATTTCACCAACTCAAGGAATCTGCTCCAGCAAATTTCCCCATCTCCTCTGTCATCAACTAGTATATCCTTTCTCCTAGATTATCGAATTACCAGCAGCATACAAAGAAGATGTAATGTCCCCATCAACACCTTTCGGCTACAGTTTCTTTCTTTTTTTATTTTTAATATATTTTATTGATTTTTTACAGAGAGGAAGGGAGAGAGATAGAAAGTCAGAAACATCGATGAGAGAGAGACATCAATCAGCCGCCTCCTGCACTCCCCATAGTGGAGATGTGCCCACAAGCAAGGTACATGCCCTTGACCGGAATCGAACCTGGGACCCTTCAGTCCTCAGGCCGACACTCTATCCACTGAGCCAAACCGGTCTTGGCCAGCTACAGTTTCTTTGCCATACAGAATAAAAACTTTTCCGGAGAGCAGGGCTGCTGAGAACGGGACTGTGTGAACCGCAGGCCTGATTTGGTGGCACATAATCCACATAGGAGTGGTCTATGTTCTGTCTTTACTTTTGCACATATTCTAGGAAGGCTTTCAACCTCATCTCCGCACCAAAACTAATTCTATGAAGGCCACGATTAGCCATTACATTGCCATTCAACATCAATGCACAATTCTTTCCAGACTCAATCCAGTGCTTTAATGCATGATTGGTTTCTGCCTCTTTCTTGAAATATTCCATTAATTTACCTTTAAGGACTTTACTTGGTTCTTCTCCAAGTACAACAGCTTCTTCTCAAGCTCATATACTGGCACCTGACTTTTTTCTTTCCTACAGAAAAAACATAATTTATCTTTAGTGTTGAAAGTATTACATATGTGCCCTTTTTTCCATTGACCCTCTCCACCCTGCACCCACCTCCCCCAAGCCTTCAACAACCTATTGTCTGCGTCCATGGATTATGCATATATGCATATAAGTTCTTTGGTTGCTTCTTAATGAGGCATTTTCAAAGACTCAGTCTTTGGATAGCTCTTCTTATTTATCTCCACTTATTCCCTTGGGTAGGTCAACTCATCCAATTCCACAGCTTTAAATACCACTTATATGCTGATGTTATGCAAATATTCATCACTAACCTAAACATAGCCCCTGAATTCTAAACTCCTACATTCAACTTCCTACTTATGCTGCATTGTAGAGGTCTCATAGGCATCTCAAAATTTACATTTCCAAAACTCAGCTCCTTATCTTGTTCTCCCGACCTGCTCTTCCCACAGTGGTTCCCATCTGAGTCAGTGGCAGCTCCATTCTTTTGATTTCCCGGGTTGAAAAGTTACATTCAGCCTTCACTCCCATCCCACACCTTATTTTCAACAAATCCTGTTGACCTTAATTTTGAAAACTAACTAAAATCGGACCAATTCTCAACACCTTCAGTTACCACCCTAGTTCAAGCCACCATCAGCTTTTTTAAACATAATTTCAACAGCCTTTCAGCTCGTCAATGGGTCTCCCTATTTCCATCCTTGCCCCCTTACACTCTGCTTCCCACATAATAGCCAGAAGGACCTTTGAAAATCATAACTCAAAGTATTTCTCTCCTCTGCTCAAAACTCTCCAATAGATTAAATCACTCAGAATAAAATTAGGAGTCCTTACCCAGTCCTAACGGCTTCTGGTGTCCCAACCCGGTTCCCTCCCTCTCAGACCTCATCTCTTAACCGTGTTCCCTCTTAGTCTGCTCCTCACACTGTCCTCCTTGCTGTTTCTGATCCATCCAAACATATGTCTGCCTCCTTCACTTTGTCCTGACTGCTCCCCAGGCCTGAAATCTCTTTCTCCTGATGTCCTCTCAGCCTCCTTATCTATTTCTCACAGGTCTGTCCTCAAATGTTACTTTAGTAGAGAGCAGTGGTTCTCAACCTGTGGGTCGCGACCCCTTTGGGGGTCGAACGACCCTTTCACAGGGGTCGCCTAAGACCATCGGAAAATGCAGATATTTACATCACGATGCATCACAGTAGCAACATTCCATGGTTGGGGGTCACCACCACATGAGGAACTGTATGCAAGGGTCACGGCCTTAGGAAGGTTGAGAACCACTGGTAGAGAGGCTGCCCGAGCATCCTGTACCAAATAGTTCTGCACTGTTGCACTGTATCTTCACCCTTAGTTTTGTTTTTCTTCTTAGAAAACATTGCCATTTGACATAGAATGGCTGGTTCCTCCACCACCACCTAGAATATGAGTTTCATGAGACTAAGAGTTCCGTGTGTTTTTTGTCCAGAACTATGTCCCCGGGTTTGATTAGCATAATACATGCAAGGCCTTAACACAGAGCCTGGAATATAGGAAGAAGTCAATGTACAGATGATTATTTGATTATTTTTAGTGTTCAGGGCTCTTACCCCCTTTATACTGTTTGTATAAATAGCAACCATGATCTTTGATGCCACATGGCCATTTACAAAATGACTTTGCCACTTCTCCCATAAATAAGTAGAGTCTATTTCCCTCCTCTCCCTTTTTTTTAATATCTTAGACTGGCCCTCTGACATGCTGTAATGGAGAGAATGCAAGGAAAGTGAAGTGTGATACCTCAAAGCCTAGAGTTTGAAAACCTTGGTGCTTTTGTTTTACTCTCTTGGAAGCCAGGGGGTGTGTAAAGTTTTGGGCTAAACCACTGAATGGTGAAATACCACAGTTTTTTTAGAAAAACTGGGGCGAACCAGCAGCCAGCACTAAGACCCCAAGTATATCCTTTAGGGCATCTGGAGTACCATTTTACTGTTTCACAGTATCTCTCTCATGTAGTCACATCTGAGCACTTACATACTAAAATATACATATTGCTTTATCTTAAATTATTTTCCTTTAATTCTTTTGTTATAGTGTGTATTCTATTGATTGGATTTTGAAATTCCATTGTGGGTGGGTTGTATCACCTTTTTGGTGAATTAAAGAACGTACTCTGAGATATTTGCTATAAAAAGAAGGCATAAAGTAGTGAATCACTGCCTTTGGGTAATTTAACCTATATCCAGAAGCACCCTGACTAATGTCTGGTTATCTGTACATGATATAAAAACTAGTTATGATTTATCACAAACTCACTGATTCATTTCGTTTACTCATGGATTTCTCTATCTCAGCCAAGGTCTCTCAAATTTCATTAAGCCAAGACTTTGCTTGACTAATGTGAAGCAAACACTCTCTCTCTCTCTCTCTCTCTCTCTCTCTCTCTCTCTCTCTCTCTC